>JBBBDQ010000860.1:3042500-3215000 GCA_037127315.1 Ascarosepion bandense | reverse complement strand
ATTTTATATGTGAAATATTTATACGCAAATTTTATTTTTCACATTTAAAGAATTATTGATATTTTCCAAGAAAAAAAATAAAAACTTGATTTCAATTTCGTTGTTGCAGAATCTATAGGTGTTTGAGAACTATATAGCTTTTAAAGAAACTGACATGCTTAAGTGGAATTGTCAGAATCTTCACTAAGAACAAGAAGAGAACGAAGAAGTTGAAATAAAGGAAGTAAAATCATTGTAATGCAAGGCAGGACGTTTCTTGTGTTGCAGTGCATATCGGCTTGGATTGAGAAATCGAAAAACCAGATTCAAATCCCAGTTGAATTCGTTATATTAACTTCCGCGCAAATACCCCAGGGAAAGGTATTAATGCGTCTCTTCTCCCTCCAGCTATGGCCTAAAAAGCAGAACAGACTGGGTTCTGTAAACTTGGTTAGCAACCAGTCTACCGCAGTAAGTAATGGCATCCTACTGCAGAAAAATCTTCTACCAAGTCAGTCATGTCTTTTTTGAGACATGATCGCCCAAGCGATATAACACTTAACTGATTGAATGCAAAGCAAAGGAAATACAATGTAAGAAAATAACAAAGTAAAATCTTGACAACACCGTTGTGGGTTCGTAGACAAAATAAATACAGTCAAGTCGCTATAGTGTAGAAAGTGTCGTCTATACTTGCGTAACGGCTTTTTGCTTGATATAAGTGAATCCACTATATTTGAAAGAATAAGAAGCTTAAACAAACAGTAAAGGAAAAGTCTCGTTTCTGTCAATAAGTTTAAATTTATTTAACGATTCGATTTAACATCAGTTTGTTATTTATTAAGTAATGTTTATGCTTGAAAGTTCTTCATAAAGTTTTCAGTGAATATGTGTTTTAGAGTTAAGTTTTTTAGGCTAAACGAAACAGATTTGTGAAGAAAAACAAGTCTATCATTCACTGTGTGTACAATTGTATAGGCGAAAATGATATCTGTGTTCCTCTTTTTTTTTCTTTTTTCTGTTGCCGACATGTAAATTAGGTTAAAGAGGAAATTCAATGAATGCAATGACAAAAAGAGAGTAAGAGAGTGAGAACATGCATGTCGTCTGGTCTTGGCGTCTAATCAGATAAGTTGTAACTCTCTGCGATATTCTTTCTTTCTTTCTTTGTTGTCAGTACGTGAAGAGGAAGAAAGTGAGAAATGAAGAAAATGCATGTTACTCGGATGAAATGTATAATTAAAAAAATAGAAAAAGAAAAATCGCGCATTTTTATGCATTTTTAAAAAATTGAGTCTATTTTAAAACTCCTGATTGTTTAACAAATAAGAGGGTGTGTCCATTTTCCTTTCGACCACGTTCGCATATGATAAAACTTGGTGAAATAACTGTCTTATGAAAAGAGTTCTTTTTTTGTTATTAATTAATGTATTAATTTATATTATTTTTTACCGACTCTTGAAAAAGTGTAAGTGTGCTTAATCCTAGATTTTCTGTGCAATCAAATATTATGAAACCTGAAATAGAAATCGGATTTCAAAGCAAGAATGCAAAAACAGTGAGCATGAATAGAAAAGTATCTCCATTTATTTGCTACTAAAGAATTCCTGCTAACATTATGTTGTTAACTGGGGCAAGAAACGCATTGTTTAATTAACCCCTCCGAAACGAATCATCTCTCTATAAATCACTTGAAATACCTCTTCCTCATTTCTATCAGCATGGCTGATACTAACCTCCATAAAAGTGAGTTGTTGTGAATCCTTGAATCAAAAAGTGAAAAGATTATAATTAATGCATTGCAAAGTGTTGCTAGTAAATTTGGTTTGTTGTGACGTTTGAGACAATTTTCTCTCTCCAGAATATATCTTACGCACTTATAAATCTACCATTTTTCCATGCTTTGAACACTGATGCTACATATAGTCCAGTGCTACATATTTAGAAATACTTGATAAATTTCAAAGCATTATCAGCACTATTATTGGTTCTTACCTGGCATCTCAGATTCAGTCACTTTAATACCGTAGTAAAGTAGTTCTCTTTTGACCTTTCTATAAATAATTCCATGGTAATTGTACAGATAAACTCTTCGTTATGTTACGTAGATTTATGAATTTAAGCGCAGTACTACATTGGCGGCTAGGTCTCATCAATTTGTTGTTGAATTAGCTAGATATAATAGTAAGTTCTATGATATCAGTTTCTTTTCTCACACTTCTCATTTGTGGAAATCTCACCCGGCACTATACTTTTCAGTTAATTTTGACTTTCACAAATGTATATGTAATGTTAATCGTTATCTACTGTCTACTTGATTACATTTCTTTTATTGTTAATGTTATTAATAATGTTTATATTTTTTATTCTTTCACACTCAGTGAATTATTGTGTGTTCGTGGTTTTACCACCTTGAAAGAGGTGATATTATTAAAAAGTCCGATTTGACAAATTTTTTTATAACTTCTAGGAGATCTCAGAGATTAATTGCAACAATAAATGGTAAACATTTTGCGTGCAGAGGATGTGTAAGAACCGTCCATTTTGACGATCTTATGTATTTTGTTTTTCATTGTCTGCTCTTGAATCCCTATCCTAGAAAAGAACATATTTTCCTGTAACAAATAAAGGACACTTTCTAGCTAAAGTTCGTTTACCAGATCAATCATTTGGCAGTAAACATCAGCTTTGATTGTGCTTCTGTGTTCCATGGGACATGAATGGACAACATCTTTATATTTGTCTTTAAATAATTCTACAAGCGTTCATATATGATTAGATTATACATGCACCAAAAAATATTAACAGATTTTGCAGTTATTATATTCTTATCTAAATTAGCGGATATCCAAAATGACGTGGCCGTAAAGAAACCTATAAATAAATAAATAAAAACTATCGTGTCACGTTGTTGTTTCCATAAAAATAAAAAATAACAGTGGGACAAATATTTTCATCAATTATCAGTCAGTTAAATGGCATACGTGATACACGCTTTTGGGCGATCATGTCTCGAAAGAGGCATGACAGACTGGGCAGAAGATTATCCCGCGGTAAGTTGCTATTGCTTTCTGCAGTAGACTGGTTGCCAACCAAGGCTAAAGAACCCAATCTGTCCTATTATTTAACCCATAACTGGAGGAAAGAGACGAATTAATACATTTCCCAGGGGTATTTGTGCGTAAGTGAATGCAAGGAATTCAACTGTAATTTGAACTGGGTACCCCAAACTCTCGTTCGAGTCAATATCCACTGCGCCACAACGCACATTATCAATTATACTTATCACTAATTCGTTTATTCTAAACCAATCAGAACCAACCCCAATTTTCTCCACTACATACAAACAAACAAGTGAAATTCTCACTATCGGACAAGCAGTTTACACAGACAGGGCGTTAACATGTGTGTCAACATCTTTTTCATCACCTTTTTCGATTTTGGCCAAAATAGCAAAATTTATATTTTAGCACTCACCTTATTATTTGTGCTAATAAAACTTAGGCACTTAGTTATCTAAACTCTCATTACACCCATTTATGAAAAAATGGTACGAGAAAAGCTGTATCCACTTTGATATTCTTTGTCTTATCCTTCTGTATTTTATCTACATTGAACCCACATTTTACTCAGTATTACTGTCTCTTTTCTATCTGATATCACATAACAACTAGATAATAAATAATACTCGTTTTGTTGCTTTCACCTTTTGTTGTTTTTCATATTCACGAATATTTTTGTATATAAAAATTTAAGGGTAATTTATAATGATGTACACAGTGTTAAGGCTAAATTATAATTATTTACACAGTTTTCATTCCAGTTGAATTCCTTGCATTCACTTACGCAGAAATACCCTTGGGAAAGACATTAATCCGTCTCTTCCCTCTAGTTACGGGTTAAATAATAGGGCAGATTGGGTTCTATAGCCTTGGCTGGCAACCAATCTACCGCAGAATGCAATAGCAACCTATTGCGGGATAATCATCTGCCCAGATAGTCAAGTCTCTTTTGAGACATGATCGCCCAAAGAATGTATCACGTATGGCACTTAACTGACTAACAAAAACACCTAAGCTAACTATAAAATTATTATAGAACCAAGAATTAAAAATCCTGGGATTTTATTATGACAGGTAATAAAAATAACAATAATTTAAAATTAGGGTTCATGCTTCGAAAATAGGTTTTATAGAATTTGATAGTGCCGGTATAGTCTGTGGTCGACATTTTACTGTGGATTACGAAATTGTATGACTGGTATAGTATGTGACCTATTTTTTCAATGTGATATAAGAAATTATGTCACTGGTATAGTATGTGACCTACTTTAAAAAGCGTATTATAAGGAAGAATGGAAGTGGTAAGCCACATAAAATACTTGCACCGATTTAGTCTATTGCTTTTGTTTTTCTGATTTGTAATATTCTTTTAAAAGTAAAAAACACAACGCAATCCAGAATACGATTCGTATGTGTATGTTTATGCAAGCCTCAGTGACCGAATGCGCGTACGTGTGTGTGTGTGTGTGTGTGTGTGTGTGTGTGTGCGTGTGCGTGTCATTGAGCACGTTGATGGGTGTACAAATGTATATATATATATATATATATATATATATATGTCTGCGTCTATCGTGACGACAGATTTTTCCCCCACTTCCACAAAAATACACGAATATAACAACTTTTTAAAAAGAAATTAATCAGTTTGTCTGACGATCGCAAAAGCGTGAAACCCAGGGTTACAAACTCACCCCTATCTATATGAATATGTCTGCTCTATCACTGATATTCAGCGCTTTTAAATAAGTATCATGCATATATAATATGTAAACAATATAATATATATAACAAATTGCATATTTATATATATATATATTGATATTTATAATTATATACATACACTTTTCACACACACACACACACACACACACACACACACACACATATATATATATATATATATGTACAAAAGAAAAACATCGTTTTACTCCGTATGCTTGACACGTTTTTAGTTGGCATCAGATCAGCAGAATACACTGTTAATGTCATCAAATATATCCATTGTTTTTCATTCATTTACTTCAGCAAATGTGATCGAACTAATGAACTCATTCGGTTCATTCTCGAAGTGCAGCTAATAGTGAGCTGGACATAAACTTCAAAATTATTGATGGAGACAAATTTGCCATTTTAACGTCTGACGATGTCGATCATCACCATCCCCGTTTCTAATCCTCTCCCAAACAAGTGCATCAGCTTGACTTCGTTGTCCTGTCAAACTTCGAAAGGTGCTGCACACAGAGATTTGCTCTTTTACTTCGAACCATAGCAGAGGACTACTGAAAAATCAGTCTTCATGTATTGTGTTATGTATCTCATTTTTATCTCCTTATGGATATCTCTGAAAGAAAAAACGACTTAGCGATCCGTCTAACATGGTTTTAGACTTACATCTAGAAGACTACAACTTGTGCTTTTCTGCACTAACAACACTGACACGACAACTAAACATTATTTGCTTTCTTTCAGTTCATCGCTCCTGGGAACCATAGACTATCGACGACCCATCACCATCGCACTCTCTTCTGGGCTGATTTGTTGCCGTCCGTCTATACTTTTGTAAGCTGTATTTTTTTTAGGAAGGGGGGTTGATCCTACGCAACCCCATTATCTTCTGGGCGAATTGGTCCACCTTCGGGCTGCTTTTTGCTTTTCTTGCTATTTATCTATAGGCGAGATAAGATGGATTCTTATCTTTCTCTATTGTATTAGGACGTATGTGAATGTAATGAACTCGGCTAGAATTCCTCGTTCTGAAATGCTATCAATTACTTCACCTTATTTGCTAAATATTCTTAGTTTGGAAATATCTTCTAAAAAAACGACGAAAGGAAATATTTATGAAGTGTGTATCGATAAGTTATCTCAATTTTTACAGTGACATGTTTGTATTCTGAAATTCAAATGTTATTAATAATTTCATTTTAACGGTCAAATAAACCTTACAAACAATCTCAAAATGTAAAGCTCATACTGTGAACGTATATAGTTATTTTTAAGCGTATCGTATATATGGCGCAATGCCAAAAGTATGGCCTCCCTGTCTTGATCGAAATCACTATTCATCTAAAACGACAAGCTTGCTAACCCTGACACACTTCAAATTGTCGTAAAATGACTTTCTAAGATTTATGTGCTGCAATGCCGAAATTGAAGGTTCTATTCAGTTACAACTGACCTAACAACACAAGCTTGCTTGCAATTATCCCTCGTCAAAATGCCCCTATACTAATTTATTAACGTTATTTTGGATCAAGCACAGAGCGGAAATTATGAGAAGTTCCTTGATAATTGAACTTGTAGCCGGGGGTGCGTGTACGTTTTATGCAGAATTATCAACATCATCAACATTATCATCAGAATTAAAAGATTTTCATCAGAAGGTTAGTAGGTAGAAGGTTGCAATGTGTGAATTAGTGTGGAATAGTGTAAGAATAAAATACACATTTTTCATTTTAAAATAGAAATTTATTAAAAAGAAAGAATAACAAAAGTTGTAGAAGTTAACGTGCAATTAGAAATATTAAGAAGTTAAGGGTAGAGTTCTTGTTCAGTAATAAAGTTATGGGTATCAAGATTTGTAGAAATTGTTCGCACTAGTAATTGTTGAAAGAGCATATGCGTACATACGTATGTAAGTATGTATTCAGTAGGAATGTCTTTAGATGAAGAAAAGTTGAACTAATCAGTACATAAGAAGAAAGAGAACAAGGTGCAAACTGACCTTATCTCGATGTCGATTTGAAGTTGAAGTTACATTTTAGTGTTATCTTTCTCCCTTCCATCTGATTTACTTGGCTGATCTGAGCCTTTTATTGTCCTTTTGAATTTCGCACGGGATCACTACGTCCTCAAGTCTTGCAAGTCGCTCTCATTGGTCAAAATCAATTTAACACCTACTTGCTGAATCTGGTTTTGACTTTTTCTTTAAGCACATGGTCAATCCTTTTTTTATTTAGAAAAAAAAACAGGATTTCACACGTCATTGTGAATTTTTGTGAAAGTAAAGAAGAAGGTTGATTTTAATTCTTAATTTCCTATTTAATTTAAACTCATTATTCAGTCAGAATACATTTAGTAAAACAAACTTGCTAACAATTGCACCACATAGAATGTCCTAATATGATATTCTAAGCGCTGTTAAGATGTGACACAATCTCGAAATTCGAAGGTGCTCTGTGATGATCAAACTCACTATTCATCTAACGAGAGAAGATTGCTAGCCATAACATAAGCGTCGAAGTGTACTAAAATGACTTTCTAAACATTGATTAGATGTCTCACAATGCCTAAATTATGATGAACTTAGTGGTGATCAAATTTACTTCAATACCCCCACTAATCAATGAATTGTAGGTCCTCACCTCCTCAGAGGACAAGGCTGAATGCTTTGCTCGCAAATTCTCCACCAATTCGAGACTGGATTCGTTTGGACTCTCTCCACCTGACTTCCCACCTAGAACTGAGGCTCAAATGAATGACGACCACATTACAACCTCGCTGGGCACTAAAATAATCTCAAAAATTGACCCTCACAAAGCGAGCGGAGGGGACGGAATCGCAATCATAGTCTTGAAGAAATGTGCCCCTGAACTCTCCTTTGACCTCTCTAAGCTCTACAACTACTGCAAATTACCGCCCGATCAGCCTTCTTCCGATCTTTGGCAAAGTTTTCGAGGCCATTATCAGCGCCGTGGTGGTTCTGCATCTCACAGCCCACAGGTTTCTCACGAACAAACAGTATGATTTCCGCTTCACCAGGTCTACTGCTGGTATGCTAACGACCATCACCGAGTATATATACCAGGCTCTCGACAAGAATGACCAAGCTCGTACCGTTGCCTTGGATATCTCCAATACGTTCGACAGAGTCTGGCATGCTGGACTCCTTCACAAACTGCGGAGCTATGGGATAACTGGACATGTGCTTTACCTAATCCAGTCATTCCTCCTTAACCGCACATTGAAGGTGGTATTAAATGGACATGCCTCCCAAAATACCTTACGAAATCGGGTGTCCCTCAAGGCTCTATCCTAGGTCCTACGCTCTTTCTGATCTACATTAATAATCTCCCCGATGCCATAAGATCCCAAGTAGGCATGTACGCCGATGACACCACAGTTTACACTAGGCTCGATCAAAAATCTGGTGTAGACGACAATGCAAACCTCGCTGCCGAGCTTGAGAAGCACCTCCAATCCGGAGTGGACTGGGGCAAGAAATGGCTCGTAAATTTTAATGCTTCCAAAACTAAGCTGCTATCAATTAAGCATCATAGACAATCGCTCCTACCTCCCATTAGCATGGAACAGGCTTGCCTCCCAGAGAGTAAATCATTACGCCTCCTTGGTCTCACACTCTCAGCGGACCTCAAGTGAAATGACTATATCGAATCCATCGCTAAATCCGCTGCTATGAAAGTCGGTTCTCTGTGCAGGGCCCGGAAGTTTTTCCCGCCTGAATCTGTCCTGCACATTTATAAGTCTACCATCCGCCGGGTGTATTGAATACTGCTGCCACATCTGGTCAAATGCCCCTGCTATTCTCCTCGAGGTTCTTGACAAAATACAGCAGAGAATCTGTAATGGGATTGATACCGAATTGGCAGACCACCTGCAATCACTCGCTCACCGGCGTGACGTGCCTTACTGTACCTCTACAATAAATACTTTCACGGCTTTTGCTCCGATGAACTTAGATCACTGGTGCCCCTAATATGAATTTGCACGAGATACTAAATTAGCTACTAGGTCTCACCCTTTTACTCTGAAACGGATAAGATGTAACCGCAATTTCTATTCCAACAGCTTCTTTCCTCGCATCTCCCGCCTGTGGAATTCCCTTCCATACACTGGCTTCCCCGAAAGCTTCAATCTCCAGCAGTTTAAATTTAAGGTCAATAGACACCTCCTAACACACTAATTCTCCTCCATTCCCTCAAACACCCTTCCCATCTACCCAACCCCCATCCTCGCTATCCTTACCCATCCACTTACCACGTTGAATTACCTAACGTGACTCTTTATGTTACAGTTCGAAATTCATTCAAATGGACGTCCTCTATTTACATATGCGCAAAACAAAACTGCGTGCGTTTTAACTGTGCACATGGCTGTTATTATAATTCTGCAAATAAAACGAATATATTATTTGAGAAACAATTAAATATATAACGTAAATAAAAATCTACTTTCTCTGTCTATAAACATAAAGTGGCTAATAATGTTTTCGGAGTAGAGAGGGGGAGTGGCCAATTGTCAAACATTTTCTATTTTTCATTTCGCGCTTAATTTTTGATGTTTTTTTAATTTGCGGCTGCACAGTATAGTAAGGTCAGTTGAGCACCGTCTGTAAGAAAAAAGAGTACCATGATAATGTTCAATCAGAAATTTAGAAACAGCAAGCAGTGCTGCTAGTCATTCGGACCGGAAGCTTTAATACGCACATTTAAGATTATTTGCATATTAATCCGAATGCAGTGAAGAGGATTCGGAAAGACTTGGACGATATATCCACTTAACAATATGTCACCTGTAGTGATGACGACGTTATACCTGTATTCATTTTCTCACAGGGTCTCAGACTCAACCTGGAAGCCTACATCAAGTTAATTGATAAGGTAGTGATGACTTTTGCCACGTGGGATAGGAAATTAAGAATTAAAACCAACCTTCTTCTCCACTTTTACAAAAATTCCCAATGACGTGTGAAATCATATTTTTTCCAAACAGAAACAGAATTGACCATGTGCTTAAAGAAAAAGTCGAAACCGGATTTCGCAAGTAGATGTTAAACTGATTTTCTGACCAATGGGAGCAATTGCAAGACTAAAATGACATTCGCGATCCAGTGCAAAAAATCTAATTACAATAAAAGGTTCAGATCAGCGCCATTCAGTAAGCCAGTCAGATGGGAGCAGCCAGACGAAACAACTAAAATGTAAAGGGAGAAACTTCAACCACGACCCGGGCATAAATCGTGTCGTACATTGTTCTCTTTCTTTTTGGTGTGCTGATTCATTTTACTGCTTCTTCTCCATCCAAAGACGTTTCTACGAAACAAACGCTCATACATACATCTGTACGTACGCATATACTTTTTCAAGAAATGACTATTTGTACGAATTCTTGATACCCTAAAAATTCTCATTAAATATTAACTGCAACTACTACCTATTCTTGTTCTTCTTTCCTTTTAGTAAATTTCTATTTTAACAAGAAAAGTGTATATTTTATTCTACACTTATTCACACATTCCATTCTACAGCCAACTGACAAACAAACTTCTGATGAAAACAACCTTCTAATAATTCTGATGATAATTCTGCATAAAACTTGTATACTGTAAAGAGTTTGATTATGTTTAACACAAGGTCGAATCAAATAAGCATTGACCATCTCCCTTTAGCTACGGCTACGGGTAGCTGCTGGAAGACTCTATGTCAAGCAACAGGATTCTGCACCATGCTACACAAGCATGGGTGCCTAGTCTTGGCTGTCAGACAATTTCTACCTTTTACACCCTCTTTACATCTGGCAAACTAACAACGCAGATTGCAACCCACTTGATTATTTATGTGCAGCGCAGGTAAGCGATAAACCAGAACACTTCCTGTAACACAAAATATGAGCTGAAGGCAACAATTATGACAGCATTCACGAACTTAAGCAAGGAGACTTTCCAGAAGACATACAGGAGATTTTAAAGTCGTCGAGAGTTGATGGTTGAAAACAATTGCGATTTAATTGAATATATTTAATCTAATATTTTAAGAAGATTTTGGTTTCATTTTGGTAAATATATCTGTTTAAATGAGATGTCAGTTTAACTTTCATTTTTGTGTATTTTGCACAACAATTCATTCATCGCACTCGTTATATATAGACGCAATTATAAATAGTACATTTCACTTTTAATCACCGAATTTATTTTCTTCTAAATATATATTTCTCACTAAAACTTTATCCGGGTGAATCGACAATGAAAGAGCCGGAAATGTAAACTCTTCGCTAATGGTTCAGTCTCTTTTTGTCTATGACATTAATGATAAACCTCTTCAATCGCACATAAGACTATACAATGGGATTTTAATCTTAAGACGTAGACTTTCTGTCTGCGATTAGCACAAAGCTTATGCAAATGGCCACCGGCTCTCTTACGCCTTATTCCTCGCTATTCGTAGACATCAATAAGTGCGACGATCGTTTGTAAACTAATGCGCCCATTAGGATTGAGAGATTTTATTGTAAAGCATTGTTTGTGTCGCCCATATCGTTGGCGTTGCAATTAGCGATCTTAACCCGAACGTAAAAGTATATTCTTCTGGCAGTGAAAATTATTCCACGGGTGTGTGCGTGTGTGAATAGATCAATGGAGGTTGATTACGTAAGCTGTCCACGGCAATGTAGATGTATCTCTTATTGTGGACGGAATGAAAAGCCTAATGGACATTTTCACCTGTACTTTTACTTCTCTTGGACTAAGTCCTATAATCTGCTGTTGACAACGACGACGGCAGACTACGACGACGGGAGGACGGAATGACGCGCATCGGTCTCAGAAGCGCGCCGCCCTTTGGCCTCGCCACCTCCGAAACCGACGCCGACAACGACGACGGCAGACTACGACGACGGGAGGATGGAATGACGCGCATTGGTCTCAGGAGCGCGCCGCCCTTTGCCACCCCCCACAGCCGAAACCGACGCCGACAAAATCTGCTGTTGACTTGGGCAAGAAATAACTACTTAATTTTAACACCTCTCAAAACGAAATTACTCTCCCTTACTCACCCGAGAGATTATTTTCTGCCCCTCAATTTTAATGCTTCCAAAATGAGAAACATTTACTGCCTCCCATCAGCATGGCTGAAATTAAGCACTGCGAGAGTGACTAACGTTATCACTAGGGCTAACATTCTCAGCAAGAATCAATTACTAGGTCGGCTCGTAACAAAGTTTGTTACTATATTGTACTGGAAAAATTTTATCTCTCCAGAATCTATCTAGATATTTAAAGACAATCATTCTTTCATGATTTGGATAATACTGTCACTTATGGTTCGGTAGCCCTACTGTATATTTGGATATTCATGATAAAATCCAAAGGATAATTATTTTTAAGTTTGAGATTGAGTTTCTTTTCTTTTAAACGGAATATCAACCCCTGTGGGTTATTTAATGCCAAAAGATGGGGTTTTAAAGTATTTTTTTAATGTTTGGTTCTAGTGAGAAGATCGATTTAGTCAAATTTTTATGAATTATTTTTATTTATGGTCTTCTAGTTTTGTATTAAAAAAGGTATTGCTGGTAATATTTTTTTCTTAATAAATGTGTTATGGTTATAACTTTTCCTTCAAAAATGTATTGTTGGTAGTATTTTTTCTTCAAAAGTGTATTTTTTCTATAAAAGTCTGTTTTTATATTTTCATAGTGCTTTGACCCCAGTTTGTGGGTTAACTATTTGCTCATAGCTGGGAACCTAACAGGTGTTACTACAGTGGGTCAGGTTGGACCTGGGGACAACTAATTAAGAGGTGGTTTCATGATACTCACAATTAGAGGCTTTGCTGCTGAATGCAGTTTACCGTCAAACCCAGGACCTATAATTTATGTTCATGTATTTATATGAATTTGTGAGTATGTGTGTATATGTGTTTATTTCATATGTGTGTATGTATATGCGTGTATAAATGTATGATTGTGAGATGTGAGCACACATACACACACACACACACATATATATATATATATATATATATATATATATGTGTGTGTGTGTGTGTGTGTGTGTGTGTGTGTGTGTAGCTTGACGTTACACATTGTAAACGTTATTAAAAACCAGTTGTTTCTCTCACGCTCTTCAGGTGTCTACTGGAGATTTTAATTAGAATTTTTAAAAAAGTGTGTCATGAAAATGAGGAGGATGAAAAAAAATTGCGAATTCAAGGAGCTAGAGGCCAATAATATCGAGCCCCAACAACTCACACTGTTTGCGCAGTGCAGGATTTCGGAACCCAATATATAAAGCCTCCAGAACATGGAGATGGAATGAAGAGTGAGATCGGGACACAACAATGAATCAATCTCCACTAAAATTAGCTGACCACGTTTTATTCTTTATAAGGTGCTTGCAAATGGCGGAGTATTTTGGACGAGTCCATTTCGAGGCAAGGTGTGCTTTCTTATTTTAGTTGGGACATGTTGTTTTATTTTCATGTCAAGACGCTGAGTTGTTCTTCCTATGTAGTCAACTCCGCAACTACATTTATATTTATAAATTATGGAATTAATTTGGTGGTGAGGAAGAATTCCTTGCGTGCAGAACATAACATGTGCCGGGTTTGAAATACTCTACATACATCGGCCGAGAAAAAACAACAATGAACAATTGATGAAATTTGTCTAGGCATATTTTCACACTTTGATCCAAGCCAGGTAAGTCTAAGATAAATGGGCCATTTTTAGCAGTAATGGGTTTATCGTTTTTTAATTAAAAACTTTTGTTACACTTGACCGAATGAACAGATTTGGCCGGATAACCTAAACTGCATAAGGTTTCCTTCACAAAACTAATTTCCGCATCCAGGAAAGACTCAGAACAAATCATTAATTGTCTGTGAACTAGGGTTCTAAGAATGTTTATCTTACATTTTTTAGGACAAATGGAATCCAACCGAGTATATAACCACGCAAATATTGGTTTCCTGTAGACAGAGGTGAGAAATCTTGTAGGTGTCTGATGTACTAGGACATCTAAAAAAGCTACTTGAGAATTCGATTTTTTCTCACCATTAAATCTTAGTGCTGGATGGATATTATTAAGAAAAGGGAGAAAACAGTCTGACTCAAGTTCATTATCAAATAAACAAAAGGTGTCGTCCACATATCGACAATACAGTTGAAGGCGAAGTGAACTACTGCGTATTCTCTCCTCGTGAAAACCCATAAAAATATTGACAAGTGCTGAACCCAAAGGAGAGCTCACCGCGACTCCGTCAATCTATCGATACATAGAATTATTAAAACAGAATTCAACAGATGACGTAGCAAATTTCATCAACTCCACAAAAACTGATTTAGGTATACTAGGTGTAGTCATAGAGCTACGATAAACAAAATCACAGCAGATATCTATTGTCTCCAAAAGAGGTACAAGTATATAATGAAGAAACATCAAAGGAACACATAAGATGACCTGAAGAAGTAAATTTTTGGCTTTTTTAAATTTTTTAATTCTGATTAAAATCTCCCGTAGAGGCCTGAAGAGCGGGAGCGAAACTGGTTGCTTCGCATTTTCGCATTGTAACATCAAGCTACACACTTTTATTTCTATAATTAGATTCTGTACTTACAAAAATAATTTCAAATATATATATATATATATATATATATATATATATATATATATATATATAGTCATCCACAGACAGACCTGTTTCGCTGTATCACAGCTCATCAGTACGATTGCTTCTAACCCAGGATTGAAACCAGACCGAATTGGCGTCAATCAGCGATTCTAGCTCTGGGATATGGGCGTTCGGTAGAAGAAGGCGCACTTTTTAGCATGTATATTGCCATTATACACACCCAATAGCCAGAGTGCTCTAATTAATTAGTGAATGAGCGATGCGTGTATGCGATGGTAGCTACTGTTTTTCAAAGTTTACCATTCTTCCAGAGTGTGAGAGCGTATATATATATATATATAACTAAAAAAAGAACATATATATATATATATATATATATATATATATATATATATATAAAATAGAGAACTTTAAAAAAAACTACAAAATTGGCTAGCCACATGTGGAAATTGAAATTAAAATATGGAAAAGACCCAGACATAAGGTTGAGTATTGTGAAAACAGCCAAGCCTTACAACGGTGACAAAATACGTAGACTGTGCCAGGAAGAAAAATGAGCTATTATGTTATTCCCAATCAAAAAATGAATTACTGAATGAAAGTGTAATCAAAGTGTATCAAATACTGTTTAGGTTCATACAAACATGGATGAACAAGTTATAATTTCTTCTAATTTAAAAAACTGCGGGTTAAAATATTCCCCGTTACGTGAGCGTTCATAAAAAAAACCCTGTAAAATCAGTTATTGCAAATCGCCTGAAGAGACCAGCTGGTACTAAACTAGATCGCGTAATAAGTCGTTAAAAATGAATAGTATATATATATATATATATATATATATATATATATATATATATATATATACTATTGTGTGTGTGAATAAATATAGTTTTTAGATAATGTGCTCAATATCAGAGATAGAGCGTATGTAATTATATATATATATATATATATATATATATATATATATATATAATCTGCTTACAAGCCTGTTTTACAGCTCCTCGGTGCTAGATTAATCCGTTTCGCTTCAAGCCAAGATCGAAATTCAACTGATTTGTCATCAGGCGAATATCTTACAACAGCGCTATCGGTGTAATGGCCGACGCAGGATGCTGTGGTACAGGCTATTGACAGGAAAAAACGAAACCCCAGTGACTAAAGGCGTTTATATTGGTAGCCGAACTAAACTGCGTTAATTTCATCAACCAAAGTTCGTAGCGTAAAACCGTAAGTAGTCACTGTTATTATGAAATCTATCCCTCTCTATAGTGTTCTATCGAACAAGTGTGAGCATGAATAACCATATCACTCCTCAGTGCATCTGCCTTAATCCGTTTTGCTTGTATATATATGTATATTATACAGCCTTTGTATACGCGATCGACTCAAACGATTAAAAAATTAATTGGGCGATTAAAGTTAATTGCTTTACTAGTCCGCGGTCAATTAAAAATGTAGCAATGAAACGTGTCCGTTCAAATGTAGAAAAACATATATATATATATATATATATATATATACTTTTGTGGATATATATCTTGATTTTGTCGTTGACATATTCCCTTAACTCTAATTTTGACAGAAGTAATATTAAAATGAATTCCTATACTACTAAAGACAACAAATTTATAACAACTAGAAAGTTAACACTTTTTTCTGGGACATGCCACTTAACGTTCGTAATTTTAATGTTCTGATGCAATGAAACAATTTGAAATTTGCTGGTCTGATGATATGAGTACCAAAAATTACCGGTCGAAAAATTTTTAGTTTATAACTGTTGCGGATTCTTGTTGAGAACCACACAAAATAATCAATAAAAAATGCAAATATGGGGATAGAAAATATAAGTTATATTGAACACAAATATACAGACTGGAACACGGGTTCGTTAATTCACGAATACTAGGAATAATATTGGCAGAAATCAATGTATACAATTCTGTAGTAAAGAAGTATGTCCGGTTAATGAGTCTATATCCTTACTGAGCAACTAGCAGCGGTACAGCTACACAACTTTACCACTCTGTGACAGTCACTATATTTAGCTGTCCCTCCCACTAAGAGCAACAAGTGACACATGGTCAGTTATGAGTGGGAAAATTTCCGGGCTATATAGCCCGGCCAAAAATATACCTGTCTATTTTTCCCCAGACGTGCTTCTACCCTTCGGCAGAACCACAACTGGGTTATTGCTCTCTGCTCGGAAGCAGAGAGCGCCCTCTGCCCGAAGACAGAGTGCTGAGAGTGAGAAATGCCGTCGCAGCGAGAAAACTCTCTGTGACGCGCACTATATTTAGCTGTCCCTCCCACTAAGGGCAACATGTGACACATGGTCAGTTATGAGTGGGAATGTCCGGGCTATATGGCCCGGCCAAAAAATACCTGTCTATTTTTCCCCAGCCGTACGTCTACCCTTCGGCGGAACCAGGACTGGGTTATTGCTCTCTGCTCGGAAGCAGAATGCGCCCTCTGCCCAAAGGCAGAGAGCTGACAGTGAGAGATGCCGTCGCAGCGAGAAAACTCTCTCTGACGCGCCATGCCGTTCTCCGTACAGGCAAAATTATATATACACATCAGGCGATTCCATTCTTATGTGCAAAAGGTGTGCTTCCCAACAATAACCGCCTTAGACTATGTATTCAGTTTGTCTCATATATATATATATATATATATATATATATATATATATACACGCTTTCACACCCTGATTGAGCAATCTGGAAGAATGGTAGACAATGAAAAACAGTAGCTACTCTGGCATGTACGCATCGCTCATTCATTAAAATGAATTAGATCACCCTGGCTATTGGGCGCGTATAATGATAATATACACGCAAAAAAGTCTACCTTCTTCTACCGAATGGCCATAGCCCAGAGCTAGAATCGCTGACTGACGCCAATTCGGTCTGGTTTCAATCCTGGGTTAAAAAGCAATTGGAGTCTAAATGTACTGATGAGCTATGATACTGCGAAACAGATCTGTCTGCGGATGACTATATATATATATATATATATATATATATATATATATATATATATATATGTTGATTTTTAACGAGTAAAATATATAGCAGGATTAATCATATAAATACACCTATATATACGTTGTAGATTTTTAAGAGTTCGATAATTACGGGTGTGTTTTATTGTTTGTTTGTTTTTTTTTTGTTTTTTTTTGCTTGCTATTGATTCTATTATCTTTGAATAGAGATTCACGTCCAAATCTATTTGAAGCATTTTACCACATTCTAAAGGCGCCATTTTTCTTCGTTTTTCTTTTCGATGTAAAAGATTCCGACCGCAAATTCTATATAATGCCCAGAGACGAAACCATTAAATGTCGACCTTACATGACTTTCACAATTTCCGATTCTGCAACATACAGCTTGTAATTCACCATTTGGTTGTTTAGAAGTTTTTCATAGGAACTTAGTCCTTGCCAATCTCACCAAAAGTAAATCATTCCCTTGCGTATCTCGACCAGCTTTGGCAGCTTTGTGAACTAGATCCAAATCAAGAAAAAAGTTGAACATGCTTATTGTTGTCTACTTGGCATTCCGTCTGAAATGGGTGCTGAATCTGAAATAAAAAATATCACTAAGGTCAGACACCTTTTTTCAGGATGAACAAAGTTACGAAGTAGTAAAAAATGCTATGAAATATTATCATTCGAAATCCTTCGCAGAATATACACTACCGGCCATAATTATTAGGCAACCCCAGTTTTTAAAAGAAATGATGAATTTCATATTATTTTAAGTGCTTATTGCCAAGCAGATAATTCTAAATGAAAATCGA
The DNA here is from genome assembly GCA_037127315.1 of Ascarosepion bandense. NCBI lineage: Eukaryota > Metazoa > Mollusca > Cephalopoda > Sepiida > Sepiidae > Ascarosepion > Ascarosepion bandense. The sequence continues at coordinate 3,196,789 of JBBBDQ010000860.1, read as the reverse complement.
ATGGTTCTTTTGCTAATACTTCACAATAATATGTGCATCAAATGAAGTGTTCTGATGTCCAGTATTTGTGTTCTCTTCACTATTATTATTCATTTGGCAATAAATACTAAAAATAGTATGAAATACATCATTTAAAAAACTGGGATGGCCTAATTATTATGGCCGATAGTGTATATAAAAAAACAAATGAATATACGAAACAACCTTATACATATTTTTAAAAGACTTTAGTTATATACTAGAGTATATTTTGGTGCGTGCTAAGGATTTTATCTTTGCGTAGCATCTTTGATTTTACTGAACTTCACAGAGAACTCAAAATTGAGAGTACTGTTTTGTTACTAGCTAAATGAAACCCAAATATAAATGAATAAAGATCCTTTGTTACTTAAATGATTATCAGAATTAAAAACTATGCATAGGAACTCAGCACATATTGTTAGAATTCTCTGAAAGAAAATATAGTTTAATATTAAAAAATATATATATTGAAGTTAAAACAATGGCGTAACGGTTCTGAAAAAGCATTAAATAAATTAAGAAAATATATAGAAAGACAGAAGAAAAATATGCCTTATTTTAATAAAAATTCAATGGTGTTCTTCGGAAGCTTTTTGACCTTATTTAAAAGCAGAGAGATGTCGTATATATTCTTTCTTGTCTACTCGGCTTTTCGTCTCAAATGGCGTCTAATCTGAAATTAGATTTCAATAGAACTAGATAAGAGTTTTACAGGATGAACACGGTTACTAAGAAGCAAAAAAGGCTACGAAATTTTATTCTTTGAGATCATTTGCAGAACATCACATAAAAACACGAACAAATATATGGAACAATTAAATAAAATTTTTCCCCATAATCAAGATAATAATGATATCATGGCAAAGAAAAAACTGGATCCATCAGTCAAAAACGTAAAATAAAATGCGGTGAAAATAGAAAAACAACGCCGAGAGATTACGTATACGTGATCAGGGAAAGTGTGAAAGATCTCAGTAGATATTATTTTTTTGTTTGAATTAATTTGCACAAGTATGTATATTTTACAGTAAGTCCTCTACTCTGGAGATTGGATGTTTTCAACAGCGTGTAACTTACTGATGTTATTCTGGGGAATACCTTGAATCCAGTTGTAACATCTGCTAGCGTCCCAGATTATGGGCAAACAGTTAACCCCAAACAAAAACTAAAATACAGGGAGAATAAAAATACTTTTTTATAGTGAAATTACCGACATTAAATATTTATAGCAATTATAGAAAAATAATTATCAATAAATTTTATAGTAGAATTACCAACAGTTTCACATGATGAACACATTTACTAAGAAGCAAAAACTGCTTTGAACTTTTGTTTTTGAGTTCATTTATAGAACATCAGATAAAAAAAAACGAACAAATATATGTAACAATCTAATAGAATTTGTCCAGATTATAAAGATTCAAGATATATAATTACAATTAGAATCACGTAGTAGCTTGGATAAAAGGTTCTGTCATATTTTTGACATGATCCCGTTGGATGTACTCACGGTAAAATAATAATTAATTTTTACGTTCTAATTGAAACTACTTTATTGATAATGCGGGGGATTTTATCTTGATTAAATATATCAATTAAAACGAAAATGCACTTATTTCTTTTCATAACTTCAAAAGCGATAAGTCTTATTTTCCAAACGAATGCTTTAATTCAATCTGAGTCATAAAAGCAGATGTAATTAAAATCATGTTGTTTACAATCAGCAATATTTTAATATAGCAAATTCTTTTTTTCTCAGTTTTTTTAATGATTGTGTAACGATATTTTAATCTTTTGTGAAGAGGGGTACATCCACTGGTTATTTTAAGATGTATAGCATCAGTTAGTCTTTGGATATCATGAAATTCCTTAGGCTTTCGAATTTAGCTCTTTCATGTTATGGTTTAAGCCATCTCCTTTTCTTCCTCCGAACGGGTAAAAAGACATCCAAGGATCCTCATCCTGGGGCCATCATCCATATTTATCAAACGTCATCGGCTGTCTTCATCGAGCAAGCTGTACTGAGTAGTCTTTTGAATTACAGCAAACAAAACCATCAACGTCTATATTTTTTCCGCATGAGCAGTTATTTACAGTTATTTAAAGTCGGACTAAATTTAGTGGGGCTATGAAAGTATTTCGAAAGGAGCTCTTTATTCAATCGTAGCTCAGTTGTTAGCGTGTATTTTTGGTAACACTATTTTCAGTTTGGTTTATGATCGAAGTAATTAGCTACATTATTTTTATAAACAAAAGTAAAAAAAATCGTAGGCTTAACAAAATATAAATCTAAGAATGTTTATAAATATATATATATATATATATATATATATATATATATAGAAATAGAGAGAGAGAGAGAGAGAGAGAGAGAGAGAGATTTGCATGAAAATCAACTAAGTTCATAAATAAACAAGTTAAAATCGAACGAAAATTTAATTTACAAATAAAAAAGAAACAAAGGTTAAAATAATTTGAAAAATTAAACAGCTAACAAAGGTTTACTAATGTCACGGCAGCAATATAAAACTGTTTAGAATTTAGTATTTTGCATGAACATTTGTCACTGAGAATTCTGTGTTCAAATTGGGTACCGAGTTTGCTCACAGTCGATCAAAAACGACAACGGGTCGATGATTCAGAGCGTTGTTTGAAACTGTTTCAACGCAACAAGAAGGTTTTGCGTAAATATGTGACATTGGATGAAACATTGATCCACCACTTCACTCTTGACTCAAATCGTCATTCAGCTGAGTGGACAGCAGCTGTGAAAGCCGTCCAAAGCTATCATTGACGTAAACATCAGCAGGCAAGCTTTTAACCTCTGTATTTTGAGATGCGCAAGGTATCTTTTTCATCGATTACCCCGAGAAAAGAAAAACCATTAATAGCTAATAATATATAACATTATTGGTTTGTTTGAAGGAAGAAATCGCCAAAAATGACCAAAAATGAAGGAGAAAACGTGATCTACGCACAGTGTCAGAAGTCGATTGCAAGGATGGCAAAACTACATGAATTGCACTTTGAATTGCTCTGTTCTCCCAGTGACCATTGGCTGTTTGCAGACCACAAAAGAATGCTCCAGAGAAAATGATTTGGCTCCAATGAATAAATGATACCGGAAAACTGAGGTGCGTTTTAAGACCAAACACAAATCGTTTACACAAAAAAATCCAATTGTTAGAGAAGCGATGGAATAAGTGTATCATCCTAGAAGAAGACTATAATGATGAATGAAATCGAATTTTGCCGAAATGTTATTGTTTTATTAATTAGGCCCGAGAATTATAGAGTGACTAGCAGTATAGTCCGGCGTTGCTCGGGTGTAATGAAAGCTTTAAAACCAATCCATTGTTTGAAGATTTCGTGAGAATCGGATAAAAATTGTGGATTTGTATAAAGGACACAGACAAATAAACAGACACACTCACACCTTGCCTTATATATATATATATATTATCGATTTTCTGCACTATGTATTTGTCTATGAGTGTATCAAATTTAATTAAAATAGGGCCACTCCTTCTCTAACCGGATTTTTTCGATTATCGATTTTCGATATTTATCTGGGGTACCTCGACACAAAACCTAGCTAAGATCATTCGCAGACGCTTATAGTACAACTGTGTAAATTGTCTAGAAAATCGGTTTAGCCGTTTTGGAGTTTATAGGTAACGGACATACGCAGACACACACACACACACAGATAAAGTTCCCTTTATGAATAAGTTTAGATGTTTTACGCATAAAAGTGACATATGTTTTATAATTAATTTGTTTCATAAGGTTTATCAACATTTTACATTGTAAGAATCTTTTAGAGATATTAATGATTTACTGATAACAATCAACCCATAGCTGCGAGAAAAAGAGCTGTATTCATACCTTTCCCAAGGACATTGCGGGTAAATGAATTTAACTGCATCGACTGAAGTTCGAACTCGGCACTTCGATTTCCAATTCTGTACCGTTATTCATTATCAACGTACATTCAAGCTTAGAGCACTTGTTATTCCCCGGTGCTAAGGTATCAATAATAAACCTAGCTAAGATCACTCGCAGATGCTTATATAATGACGAGGATCAATGTTGCTTAATTTCAGTGATAGTTCGATTATTTAAAAATTACAACGATGTATTGATACCATCAAATTTTCTACGAAAAATGTGATCAATTTACATCTGCGTGCGAAAACTGTGTTGCATCAATCTGTGAAACAGGGAAGTGATTACTTCCCTTGTTAAGTAGTTCTAATGCATAGACTGGACTCAACACACGGCTTGTGCCATTGTTCTGTCATTGGGCATCTATCTCTAACAATAAACGGCTAAATGAATCGAAATGTTTTAAATCTTTAATTAAGTTTCGCATTTGAAAAAAATATGCAGAGTGTGAATGGGTATGTGGGGTAAATGTGTGAAACCTGTCAGTAACATTCCGCTTGAGGCTTCTAATTCTTTTATGTATGTTTACTTATACGTTAATATTTCATTAAGTTAATTATTTCTCTTTATTCGGAAAGAGCAATTATTTCCCTGCTGTGTTTAAATGTAGAGGTCACAGAGCATTTATCATTATATTGGTTAAGTATTCTTTGTGGATTTAGCTTCGTTTCTTTACACACTGTACGCCTCAAAATATCTCACAGCTTGCTCGTGTAATTAGTGTAATTATAGCAATAATATTTACGCCAAAAGAAATAATTTATTTTTTGTGTATGTCAGAAAATACTTTGGTATCGTTTTGTTTTTCATTATTATCTTCTTTTTTTTTCTAAAATTATTTCTCTGCTGTCAAAATGACGTATCGTTTGTTTAAAGAGTTTGCACCTTCTTTCAAGAAAGAATTTTCTTTGTAAATTATAATATTGCAACTAGCCAGGTACGGAGAGGAAGGAAGGAAAGAAGTGAAATTCAGGAAAGAGAAAAATAGAAAACTCCAATCTAAGGATAAATAAAATAGCAAGACATTTTTATTTTAAAATCTGACCGTACATATCGAAAATGAAACAAAAAAATAGCAATGTTTCAAAAATGAACCGCAATACATTAAATGATAATTGCAATTAATATATATATATATATGAAATTATATATATAGTCATCCGCAGACAGATCTGTTTCGCTGTATCACAGCTCATCAGTACGGGTAGATACCGATTGCTTTTTACCCAGGATTGAAACCCAACCGAATTGGCGTCAGTCGGCGATTCTACCTCTGGGCTATGGGCGTTCAGCTAAACTTATTTATAAATGGAAATTTGTGTGTGTGTGTGTGTGTGTGTGTGTGTGTGTGTGTGTGTGTGTGTGTGTGTGTGTCCGTTATCTATAGACTCCGAAACTGCTGAATCGATTTCTTGAGAATTTACACAGTTGTACTATAAGCGTCTGCGAGTGATCTTAGCTAGGTTTTGTGTCGAGGTACCCCAGATAAATATCGAAAATCGATAATCGAAAAGATCCGGTTATAGAAGGAGTGGCCCTATTTTAATTAAATTTGATACACTCATAGACAAAGACATAAGAAACGAAATTCAGAAGTTTCAAGGTTGCAGTTCTTACAATCGTGTAGAAAATCGACAATATATATATATAAGGCAAGATATTTGTGTGTGTGTGTCGGTTTATCTGCTTCTATGTCTGTATTTTTTCAGCCCTTTTATTTTAGCTTTTGCTTCGGGTTTTGCTCTAAATAGGTATAATTGTAGGTCTTAGTCTCAGCCATGATACCATTTACTCAGAGGACTTATTTAGCCTTAAAAATTCAGATTACAACGAAAAAATTTATTTGATAACGATACCAGGAAATCAAAAGTTGACTTACATCCATTCATTTTTCTTTCAGTCTATCGTTCCGCTTTAACTGGAAACAACTATTGCTTTTTAGTCTTTCGTGCCAACGTCCAAAGAGTCTGAGCTCCAGGACCATGTATTAGTTTTAAAGCTTTCATTACACCCGAGCAACGCCGGGCTATACTGCAAGTATATATATATATATATATATATGGAAATAAAAAAATGGCACCACATTAGTTGAATGTATTAGGGTAGGAGGTTATTATGACTTAAAAGTATTGTGGGTGTAGACCAATGAATATTGAAGCCTTAGTGTGGGTCAATTTATTGACAGAAGAAAATGCCAGTAGTTCAATTTAAATAAAAATGGAACAAAATGTAGCCAATATATTATTTAGATGCGACGAGATTGAACAACAAAACCATATATATATATATATATATATATATATATATATGAAAAATATTTGTCTTAAATAGTTGGGTAATATAAAAGCACTATTTTAATGTAGGAAAAATTGAAGTAAGGTCATATTTAATTTTTTAAATCAGAAATACACTGTGTTAGATATAACTGGAAGTGAAACTAAACGTATACAACGATGTAACATTTAATTAAGCTTAGGCTTAAGTTATATATAATTATGTAAAAGGTGTGAAATTATTGAATATAGTAAACAGTAAACAATTTGAAATAATTTCAGATTTATCTAAGAGGGTGAAAAACCTTATAGTGGCAGTAAGTAGTAATGACATTGCATTGGGTAATAAGTTTTTCGGAATTTAACCAAATGGGTTTTTTCTTTTAAGCAATGAAAACATATTTCTTGTAAAGGTTTACGCGTTCGCACTTTTGTTATTATTTTCTATTTCGGTCAAATTTAATTATGATAAAAAATAACAAATTATATATATATATATATATATAAGTAGAAATAGGAAAAGGAAAATTATATGGTTTAACTCCAACCCACGCACGTTCTGTAAACTATCAACTATTAACATTAAGAAGATCTTCCTTAAATTATTAAGTAAACATTTTCATGGAGATAACCCCTTAAGTAAGATATTCAATAGGAATACTATCAAAATTAGTTATTCGTGTACTAATAGCGTGTATAACTATATTAGCTCCCATAATAATCAAATCTTGAAAAAGTGTAGGGTATCCAATACAGAAAATAGAATGATACCCACCCCCTGTAACTGTAGATCTAGAAATAACTGCCAGGTTGAGGGTAAGTGTAGATGTGAAAATGCGATTTTTTCAAGCCACCATCTACCCTCAGGAAAATAAGTAGAGACATAATGTTTATATATGAATTTCGGCGGAAATTTGAAAGCGACGGCACTCCTTTCCCAAATCTAATTTAAAATATCAAACTGCCCTTTCTAGAAAATAATGGGAATTAAAAGAAAGTAACTTAGATCCCCAGATAAAATGGGAACTCATAGGCAAGTCTAGTATCCATAATAGCTTAAGAGACAGATGTAATCTATGTTTGACAGAACAAAATTAAAATTTTAAAATTTCAAGATCAAAATATACTTTTTAACAAACGAAGGGAGATTTTAAATATGTGTCGCCGTAGAAATAAGTATAAATTATAATGATTATCCTATTCCCACAATTAGTCAAAAAAAAAATTTCAAAGTTTTTTTAAAAAGTTGACCGAGCAGTTTCCTCCCCACCACTTACCACTGCTAACCCTGGGGTCAGGCCACATACCTCCCACTACCAATGAAGAATTACTACTAACTCCTTCTCCCATCCCAACCCAATGAAAACCAATACATCCCAACTTCTTTCTTTACCTAAACTAACCTCTGGGCTTAGACTTTTTCCTCAATCTTTGTTTATAAGGGATCGAATAATACATGCCTTAAAATGATATGTTGAAAATGGCTACTTCCTTGCTGAAGTTTATCTGAATTTACAGATAAAGACATATCTGCTCTGTAAATTGGATTGGTTTGAATTGAGCTCTCTGTTGGATCAGTTTTAATATTTTAACGATATTATTAGGATCCTACTGGATTATTTAACAACCTTATCCTGGTTTTTAATAATCCTTCCCGGAATTTTACCGCCGTTACCTGCTTCTATTATCGTAGATGAGCTCTCTCGGAATTAATCCTTTATGGATTCAAGATTTCCCTTGCCAACCTATCATGGATTAATTCTGCCCGGATTATTCCCTGAAAAATGTCCCTTATCCCAGTCTACATTCATTCAACATTTCTCTCACAGAAAAAAATCATCAGCTTTGAGAAGAGACTGAGGTGGAAAAAACGCATTTCTACATATTTCCCTCCGACACCAGTGACCAAAACGTGGATACCTACAATCTGATGTCCCAGAAAATGCCACCTTTTGTAAGTTTCTGGATCCATTTGAAAAGAACCTATTTAATATTGTATCCAAGATGAAATTCAACGTTCGTACCCTTTCCAAAGTATGTTTGAGAAAGACTCTAAATTCATTAGGGACTCGAGGGAAATTTAAGTTAAGTCTGATAAATCCAAGAATAACTACAAATGTAAACCTGCCCAGTACGTAAACTTCTTAACTAATAAGATTACTGACACATATAAGCTTGACAGAAAGGAAAATATAATTAAGGAGATTGAGAAAGATATCGCAAAATTTGCGGACAAGCTAAAGATTAAGGATAGACTAGGTAAAGTAAGTACTAAAAACGCATACCTTCTGTTTAAAAATCATAAACCAAATATCAAAAATAGGGTACAGTCCAGATTAATAAATCCGATCAAAAGTGAACTAGAATTATTCTAAAAAAATCATAAAAAATATAACTATTAAGCTCCAACTAACCCTCCATACCAACCTCTAAAAAGATTCGGCTGTCACTAACCATTGGTTCAACAATATCGTAAATAAAACTAGAACCACATTTCTTAAATTTGATATTATTGATTTCTTTCCCTCTATATCAAATATATAAAAAAAAAGCACCTCCCTGGCAAACGTCACTGAAGAAGTGAATAAATATATGTTTATTTTTATTTAATATATAAGTATAGATGCCCGTCTTTTTATCAACATAAAAAATCCGTTATCCCGCGAGAAGATATTCATTTTGTTTCCCAGTTTTATTCCTCGACTCAGTTAATATGCAACACAGTGAGAGACCCGCAACATCCCACATGTGAGAAAAAGATTGGATGGTGGAAAATACTTCTTCTCCAACAAGGATTTGGAAAAGCTTTTTAACTCAATCAAGACTGGAATGTGTTGACCAGGCAGCTCTCACATAAATATGGCGACAGGAATCCACCTGGTCAGTTTTAGCTCTTATAAATGTAGGGGAATAATATGATGAGTCAGGTACGTACTGAAGCGGTACAGGGACTTGATAAGTGTATTTGCATTTTTAGCGATTGATCGTAAATCAGAATTCTACTTTATGTCGGGTGTAAGTTTGAGGCACAATATTCTCATAAAGCACGGTACATTTTCAAAGATGAACTCTTTTATCTTGGCTGGCCGTAGTTTATAAAAAACATCTATACAGATATCAGTCAGTCAGTTAAATGCCATACGTGATACACGCTTTGGGCAATCACGTCTCGAAAGAAAAATGACTGACTGGGCAGAAGATTATCCCGCAGTAGGTTGCCATTAGCTTTCTGCGGTAGACTGGTTGCCGACCAAGGCTATAGAACCCAATCTGTCCTGCTATTTAACCCATAACTGGAAGGAATAGACGGATAATTACCTTTCCCAAGGGTATTTGTGCGTAAGTGAATGCAATGGATTCAACTGGAATTCGAACTCGACTTCCCGGTTTCTCGTTCCGAGCCGATATTTGAATTTTAAAGAACCTTCTTGGTATTATAGTCAGTTAAAGTGCCATACGTGATACACGCTTGGGCGATCATGTCTCGAAAGAGACATGACTGACTGGGCAGAAGATTATCCCGAAGTAGGTTGCCATTAGCTTTCTGCGGTAGATTGATTGCCAGCCAAGGCTATAGAACCCAATCTGTCCTGCTATTTAACCTAAGGATCAGTCAGTTAAGTGCCATACGTGATACACGCTTGGGCGATCATGTCTCGAAAGAGACATGACTGACTGGGCAGAATAATATCCCGCAGTAAGTTGCCATTGCTTTCTGCGATAGACTGATTGCCAGCCAAGCCTATAGAACCCAATATGTTCTGTTTTTCAACCCATAACTGAAAGAAAGAGATATAAAGATATTAAAAAAAAACACTATAAATAAATCCATGACAATACTTCCAATAAATCATTACATAACAAAAAAGAATTTTATAATATCAGTTATCTGTAAAGTACAGAAAGACTTGAAATGTTTAATAACAAGATAATATGGAACTTCCGAATGATTCGTTGCAGGAGAAAAATGATTCACTTCGGCACATCAGAAGACATCTGGAATATGATATAGACACATATTGAGAAATAAAACAAAATACATCAAGCATACGAAACAAACGATTCCTTGAACGATAAATATATTTTGCCTCGTCGCGTCAGACATCTGGAACAGCCTAACAGACTTATAATAACCAATAATAATGACGATAATATATATCTAAACTATTTCTTACATTTTAACAGAATTTTATCTCGAAATATATAAAGATATAGGGAATATCAAATGTAACCTGAAATGCTCAATAACTGAAAAATAAAACATCCTCTTGAAATGAAATCCATACGTTACCACATACATATTTCATTCTGTTATGGAGAAGTTTTCGCACTGAAGGCTATAATCGTGCTATGTCGGTTGCTAATCGACTTAGCGCACCCAAACTGTTAAGAACTTGGTAATCTTCTACTGTAAACTGACTCCTTAGTATTTGGCAAACTGCCGACTAATAACAACTGCCTAGTAGTTCTACCGAACTCCAATAGAACTCTAAGACTTCTCTAGAACATCTAAGAACCTTTATTAAATTCCAAAGAACTGTTCAAGTACTTCTCAGCAAGCTACGAGGTTACCGGACGATTGCCTGATCTGATCCAATCTTTCCTACATAATGACGGTCGTCTTGAATGGGCATGCCTCCACACCCTACTGTACAAATGCTGGTGTCCTTCATGGCACTATCCTAGGCCCGACGCTCTTCCTTATTTTCATAAATGACCTCCCAGACGAGATCATGAGCCAGGTAGGCATCGACGCAAATGACACCACAATTTACTCCCGCATCAGTAAGAATCCAGGCGTGTCGGACAAACATAATCTTGCTGTCGATCTTCAGAGGGATCCACAATCAGTGGTGAATTGGGGTAAGAAGTAGCTTGTAAATTTCCATGAGTCTAAGACCAAGCTGCTGTCTGTCAATCATCACAGGCCACCTCTCCTGCCTCCCATAAGCATGGACCAAGCGAGTCTCACGGAAAGCAATACTCTGCGCTTCCTCGGCCTTACACTCTCCTCTGATCTCATGTGGAACCACTACATTGAGTCAATAGCGAAATCCACTGCTAAGAATGTCGGGTCACCGTGTCGGTCCAGGATGTTTTTCCCACCGGAAACCATCATGCATATATACAAATCAAGCATTCGTCCGTGCATGGAGTACTGCTGCCACATATGGTCAGCTGCCCCCGCTGTTCACCTCCGTGTTCTTGACAGTCTCCAAAGAAGAATCTATAATGTGATAGCTACCAACTTGGCGACTCGACCCCAGCCACTTCCCCACCGACGGTATGTGGCTTTCCTTCGTCTTTTCTATAAATATTTCCATGGCTTCTGTTCTAACGAGCTTGTGTCACTGGTGCCTCCGCCACAGGTGTTTACTCGTGCAACCAGACTGGCAACTGGGTCTCACCCATTCACAATTAGATCAACCAAATGCAGACGACAATTCTACCCCCACAGCTTATTTTCCCGCACTTCACGCCTGTAGAACTCGCTTCCTAATTTTTGCTTTCCTGACGGCTACAACCTCCAGAAATTTAAATGCAAGGTCAATTGTCATCTTTTAAGTATTTGACCCTACTTCTTTCCAAACTGTCTTGTAGATCTCTTTCCTTTCTCTCACCTTCGCAACTGTCATCACACCTGTATCCCCATCATTCTCTTGCTCATTTCAAACTGGTTCGTCCTTCTCCTCATTCTCCTCTAATCCTTTTACGCATATGTAGCCCCCTGCACATCAGTGGCGTTCCAGCCTTGCTCGGGGTGATAGGATTAAAAAAAATTCCCGTTAACTCTTATTAATATAAGAGGGAGAGTCCATTATCTGAGGAATAGGTGTGTTTCCACATAACACATTCATAACAGACAATGCATTCCCCCTTATCATTTGACTAATAAACATCTGTCTTGAGTGGATTTACATTCTCAGATGTGGGGATAAAAATGGATATATATGAAACATTAGAAAATGTATATTTCTGTCATTTGCTAAATATAAAAACTTTATTCTCATGTATCACAAACCGTAAAAGATGGTGGAGAGATTCACAGTGTAATGGATAAAGCAAACAATAGGGAGACATAAAAGTGATATGTGAGTCTTGATCTTGAATTTTTCGACGTCGAAATCAACCATATGCTAGATATTGATAAAACATGTTTGAATAAAACAGCAGACACACCTGCAAATCATTCATAAAATAATAAGTGTAATTTATCTCGAGATATCCAAAAATATCAAAAATATAAGAAAACTGGAAATGCTCAGCAGTTAAAAAATATATTGTTTTATAAGCCTGAAAATAAAAGGTGTCAAACATTATAAAAATATGTAAAGATGCCTTCAAAAATTTGATAAAAGAAAGATTTTACTGAAAACAAAGAAAAGTGTAGTGAATAGTAATTCGCTGGAAACAGAGAAGAGAGTAATAGATTGTTATGTGATGTCAGTCCTTCAATATGACAGCTAATGTTGGACAGTCTCCTCAACGTTGAAGGAAATACTTGAAGCAACTGAAATGTGTTTCTGCTAAAAGATGCTGCGGATACCATGGACGAAAGATGTGAGAAATTATTAGGTTTTGAAGAGGGTAGAAATGCATATGAAGCAGCTTCTTAACAGCAGGAAATAGCAGCTCAAGTTTCTGTGGCATGTAATGAGGAATAACAGCTTGGAGAATCTGATACTCACTAGACGGAAAAAAAGAAAGAGGAGACAGTAGCAAGCAAAGAGGGCCATACTTGATGGGCTTGAACAGATGGATGGCAGAGCAGGGTTTAGAAGGAGTAACAATAGAAGGTATGTTATGATCTACCGGAGATAGGGAGATGTGGAGGGCATGATCACCTACGTTCTGAAGGGACACGGAACATAAAAGAAGAATGTAATATCAGTACTGTTATGTTATAGTAAAGGCTGGGCATTCTATTCACTGGTGAAAAAGAAACTTGAAGCGACATTTCTTCTCACGAAAGCCAAAATGCGTCTCTGATATCACATTTCCGTCTTCCCACTCGATTAAAACATAATAGGTTATTTTTTACGAGTTGTTGGCAGTAGACGTTAACCAGTTCTTTATTTATTCTCACTGAAGTCAAGCAGCATATGTGATATTTCTTTTCCATCTTCTTACTTTATTAAAATAGAATAGTTTATTATTTACGAGTTGTTGGCAAGATACGTTAACCACATCTTTCTTTGTTTCATTGTTTCTTTCTTTCTTTCTTTTTTCTCACTGAAACCAAGAAGCGTCTCTAATTTTTTTTCGTCTTACCACTCGATTAAAACAAAATAGTTTATTATTTACGAGATTTGACAAGATACGTTAACCACTTTTTTGTTTCATTGTTTGTTTGTTTGTTTGTTTGTTTCTTTTTTTCACTGAAACCAAGAAGCGTCTCAGATATTTTTTCCATGTAACCACTCGACTAAAACAGAATAGTTTATTATTTACGAGTTGTTGGCAAGATACGTTAACCACTTCTTGTTTGTTTCATTGTTTCTCTCTTTCTTTCTTTTTTCTCACTGAAACCAAGAAGCGTTTCAGATATTTTTCCGTTTTACCACTCGATTAAGACAGAATAGTTTATTATTTATTTCTTGTTGGCAAAAGAGATGAACCACTTCATTCTTTATTTATTATTTATTTATTCAGTTATCTATTTATTTATTTCTTCTTGTCTCTGCAACCAAAATGCGTCTTTGATATGTCATTTCCGTCTTTCAACGCTATCGAAACCGAATTGCTTATTATTTATCGGTTATTGGTAGGAGACATTAAAATCTTCTGTCTTCCCCACTTTTTTTCTACAGAAATTTCCTAAGACCATGGACCTTACATGTGGGAAACGATGATTTATTGTTTTTTGAAAATGGAAACTCAAACGACAATTAATATTAAGATCAGGAAGAGACTGGGGCACATAATGAGGAAAGAAAGCTTGGAAAATTTGTCAACGAAAAGACTGAAGGCAAAAGGAACAGAGAAAAGAATGCATAAAAACATTACGGGCTCAAGCAAATCGTTGCCCGAGGAAGATTTTGGAGAAATAACAACAAAGCATATTTAAAATACAAAGGACAGAAAATTGTGGAGAGCTCTGGTCACCAGTATATGAAAAAAAAATAGAAAAAGAAGTCGAAGAAAGAGTGACAATTATGCCTTAATTGATAGTCTTATATTAATCTCCGATCAATTTTTATCGATATCTCTGCATTGGAGCGTGAGTTCTTGAACAAACTCTATCTTGAACAAATCGTTTACTGAAAAATTTTCGAGGAAAATACGCCCCAGTTATCTAACAGAAATTCAGTTTTTGGGTGAAAATGACGTCAGCCAAATGAACACGATTCAAACCAAAAAATTCCTGAACAAGCGGATGCGTGTGTTACTCGTCCGCTTCTATGTGTCTTTTCTCGAATTTTCATTAATCAAGCTGCGGAGCTATGTTATAACTGGACAATTTTGTGAGATAATTTAGACATTCCTCTCAAATCGCACAATGAAGGTAGTATTGAACGGACATGCCTCCCAATATTACCATACGGACGGGGTGTCCCCCAAAGCTCTATTCTAGGTCCTACGCTTTTCCTGATCTACATTAACGATTTCCCCGATGTAATAAGATCTCAAGTAGGCATATACGATGACGACATCACCGCTTACTCTCACCTCGATCAAAAACTGCTGAGGTTGAAAAAGAAAACCTCGCAGCCGAACATGAAAAGGACATCCAATCCGTAAGAAGTGGCTCGTGGAATTTAAGCTTCTAAAACGAAGCTGCTATCTATTAGCCATCACAGACAATCGCTCCTACCCCTCCATTAGCATGAATCAGGATAGTCTCTCTGAAAGTAAAACACTGCACCTTCTCGGTTTACCTCTCACAACAGACCTCAAATAGAATGTCTACATAGAATCCATAGCTAAATCCGCTGTTAAAATGGTAGGTTCTTTGTGCCGGGCCAGGAAGTTTTTCCCGTCTGAAAAAGTTCTGCACATATACAAATCCACTATCCGCTCGTTCATTGGATACTGCTGCCATATCTGGTCGGATGCTCCTTCTATCCACCTAGGGGTCCTTGACAAAATTCAACGGAGAATCTGCAATGTGATCGATCTCGACTTGGCAGCTCGGATACAGTCACTTTCTCACTGGCGCAGTGTGGCTTATCTGTGTCTCTACTACAAGTACTTTCACGGCTTCTGCTCTGATGAACTTAGCTCACTGGTTCCCTTATATACGAATTTACTCGAGCCACAAGATTAACAACTATGTACCACCCTTTTACTGTGAAACCAATAAGATGTAAACGCAAATTCTGCTCCAACAGCTTCTTTCCTCGCACTTTCCGCCTGTGGAATTCCTTTTCGTTGAATTGCTTCGCAAATAGCTACAATATCCAATAATTTTTATGTAAAATCAATAATCATCTCTTATCTCACTAACTTGCACCCTCTCTCTCCTATGCTCTCATTTCATTTCTTCAGTATTCTCATCCCTCTCTTACCCACTTCCTGACACCTCCTGTATTCTGTCACTTTTCCTCATGACTTTCCTCCTCTGTAATCCCCTGTCCAACAATAGCAGTATAATGCCTTACTTGAGGCGATGCGATTATATATATATATATATATATAAAAACTTTAATTATTATATATACCTAAATGGCCCTGAAGAACGTCATCGGTAGCAGTGTAAAACCACAGAGGCAATCTCTTCTAACGACAATTGACAGGATAAAGCAAATAATAGTGAAACATGAAAGCGGAATATCAGTTTGTGATCCAGCGGTGAATTTTTCAATGCCGAAATAAACCATGTGCACGATATTGAAGAAAAAAAAATAAACATGTGATCAAAGAAGAAGATTAAATCTTATGCGGAAAAAATTATTTCGGATTTCCAACAAATCGGTTTCCGAACGTTTTCTTGGAACGAATTAAGTTCGCAAACCGATTTTCCACAGTATTTCATAATTTTTAGAGATCTAAGCATAGGGAGTTTTCAATTTTTATTTTATTGATTTATAATACAAATACCACAGAAAATTCAGCGGTTCTTCAAATTTAATATTATGATGAATCTTAACTCTTAAGTGATTAACTGAATAAACAGCTGGCAATTTCTTTACGCAATAAAATATCTGTAGAAAATTCAGATATCCCATTATTAAATATTTGAGCTTAACGACTTTAACAAAACGTTGCAATCACTGTAATAAATGTGGGTAGTTGTTGTTTGGTTGTCATTTAAGAAGTAAAAAGGTAACAAATTGAAAGATTTAAAATTAATATTTTTCCATTCTACTGAAATAGACGTTGAACACATGTATCTTTCTTTTTCCCTCTAAAACCAAGCAGCGGCTAAAATATATTCTCCATATTTCAACGCTATCATTATTTATGGGGCATTGATAGGTAATTTGAAACATTTCTCTCTTCACTTGGTTCTTTCATTCTATCTTATTTTTCTCTCTGAAACCAAGAAGTGTCTCTGATATGCCTTTTCCGTCTTCTTGATTAAAACAGAATAGTTTATTGTTTAGGGGTATTTTTTTAATCGTATCTCCCCAAGCAAAGCAGTAACGCTACTGATGTGCTGGGGTTACATAGGAGTAAATAATTAGATAAGAGGAGAGCAAATAGAAAGGCGAACCAGTTAGAAAAGAACAAGAGAAAAATGGTAATACAGGTGCGAGGACATTTGCAAAGGTGAAGAGAAAGGAAAGGATATACAGGGTGATGTAGAAAGAACTAGAGGCAAGTGGTTAAGAGATGGGTATTGACATTGCATTTAAATTACTGGATGTTGTAGACGTCCGGAAAGCAAGAATATGGAAGCGAGTTCTACAGGTAGGAGGTGTGAGAAAAGAAGCTGATGGAGTAGAAGTGTCGTCTGCATTTGGTTAATCTAAATGTGAATGGGTGGGATCCAGTTGCCAGTCTGGTTGCACGAGTAAACATCTGTGGCAGGAGCACTAGTTGCTTTAAGTTGGTCTGAGCAGAAGCCATGAAAATATTTATAGAACAGAGGGAAGCCACATTCCGTTGATGAGAAAGTGGCTGGAGTCGAGCAGCCAAGTTGGTACCTATCCCATTCCTGATTTTCTTTTGGAGCCTGTCAAGAATACTGAGATGAACAGCTGGTGCGCCTATCTATGTATGACAGCAGTATTCCACTGACGGATGATTTATTTGTATCTATGCAAGATGGATTCAGGAGGAAAAAACATCCTGGTCCGACATAGTGACCCAACCTTCGTAGCAGTGTATTTAGCCATTGACTCAATGTAATGGTTCCACTTGTGTTTGGAAGAGAGGCTGAGGCCGAAGAGGAGTAGTGTATTGCTTTCAGGGAGACTCGCTTGGGCCATGTTTATGGGAGGCAGGAGAGGTTGCCTATGATGATTGACAGACAGCAGCTTCGTCTTAGATGCATTGAACTTTACAAGCCACTACTTACCCCAATCCACCACAGAATGTAGATCCCTCTCAAGATCAGCAGCGAGGTTATGTTTGTCCGCCTCGGCGGATTTCTTACATGCGGGAATAAATTATGGTGTCATCCGCGTAGATGCCTACTTGGCACTTGATTACGCCAGGGAGATTATTTATGAAAATAAAGAAGAGCGTCGGGCCTAGGATAGAGTCCTGAGGGACACCAGCGTTTGTACAGTATGATATGAAGGCATGCTCATTCAAGACGACCTTCATTATGCGATTAGATAGGAAAAATTTAGGCAGATCAAACAAGCGTCCGGTGATACCATAAACCCGTAACTTTCGTAGAATGCCAGTGTGCCAAACCCTGTGAAAAGCCTGCAAGATGTCCAGGGCAACAGCACGAGCCTCGCCAGACTTATCAAGGGCCTAGTAAATGTACTCCGTGATGGTCGTTAGCTTGTCGGCCGTGGAACTGGCGAAGCGGAAGCCGTACTGCCTGTCTGAGAAGAGACGTTAAACACATATTTCTTTCTTCCTTTCTTTCTTTCTTTCTTTCTTTCTTTCTTTCTTTCTTACGTCTCTCTGAAAGCAAAAAGTGTCTTTGATATGTCTTTTCCATTTTTCCATGCAATCAAAACAAAATAGTCTTTAATTTATGGGTTATGGGGTATTTAGAAGAGAATTTAAACCATTTTAGCATCCATTATTTCTTTATTCTTTCTTTCTTTCTTTCTATAAAACCAAAATGTGTCTCTGATATTCCTTTTTTCGTCTTTCCACTCTATCAAAACATAATTGCTTATTATTTATGGAGTATTAGCAGGAGACGTTAAACACAACTTTCTTTTTTCCTTTCTGAAACCAAGTAGTGTCTCTACTATATCATTTCCTTTCATCCATACGATCGAGACGGAATAGTCCATTATTTACAAGGTAATGGCAGGGTGTAACGTGCTAGATAAGGGAGAGACAAACAGACTTATAAAAAGAAATATTGTTGTATCATAAAACACATTGTAAAAACAAACGTGCGTAAAGGCAAATGATTGTCGCTCGTATTTATACATTTAAGCAACGACGAGGTGTTAGAAAGAATGGCAACAAAAAGGAAATTGATGCTGAGCATCAGGACGAGACAACTGAAGTTCCTGGGACATGCAATGAGGAAAGAGAGCCTGGAGAACCTGATACTGACTAGACAGATAGAAGGAAGGAGAGACAGAGGAAGGCAGCAGATGACAGAACGGGGGTTGCCAGGTGCAACAGGAGCAAACATACTAAGAGCCACAAGGGATAGGGAGACATGGAGAGCCATTTATCGCCTACGTCCTGAAGGGACAGGCACATAGAAGAAGAAGAAGAAGAAGAAGAAGAAGAAGAAGAAGAAGAAGAAGAAGAAGAAGCCATTTATTCTTTAATATTTGGCAATTGTTTTCACGTTATTCGAACATAGACTAGACGGAGTCAACTAAGGATAGGGTTTCAAATCATTAGAACACGCAAAAAATATTGGTAAGAGATTAAGCTTAATCGATAAACGTATATATATGGTTTCTCTAACAAAATATACATCAGCAGCTGTCAATTTGTTATTAGCAGATCACGCGATCTTACTTTAAGTATATAAATCCTGTGTGAGTTCATCCCTAAACAATACAATATTAACAATATCAAGTATCAATAGTTATCTACCCTTCTTATTGTCATCATCTTTATTTTTATCACCTCTTCTTTCATTCATATCACACACCACAAAAGTCATTATCGTAACCATGTATTGCGACTGGCCCTCGTCTCTTCAATTTGGAAAATTTGATTAGAAAAAGTATAAAAAGTTAGATTTTTTATGATGTACCTCTTTCACGCCAAGTTGTTTATTATATTACCATACACTCTTGAAAATATTTTTTATATATATTTATCTTAAAAAGAATTTCTGTTTCCATATATTGTCAAAGACATTCAACTTTTCAATTCGCTTTTATAAAAATGTTATGACCGAAGAGCCATAGAAAGATAACACGGACTCGGATATAAGGATGAATAGTATATTCTCGGAAAACGTAGTACAAAGGTAAACGTGGACTGGAGAGTACTTTCTCCCGCATGCGTCCTAACTCACTCATTCACTCACTCTGTGGCTACTACTTAGAGTTGGTAGACATATTATAAAGTCCATTTGTAGGTAAGTCCCCACAATACAAGTATACGTGATTTTGAGGGAAGACTGCAGCAGACGGTAGAGAATGATTTCCGTCGAAACAATGTAAGGCTGTTCACGATAACTACGGTTAGAAACGTCTTTGAGAGTGAATACATTTTCATGTCGTAGAAAAAAACAAAAAACCTCCCAGAGAATCTTTTTACAACTGAATATAAAATTGCCGAAAATAATTCACAAAATAAAAATTGCTGAAAATAATTCACAAAACAAAAATATATAATATTTAAATTATCTCTAACTAATTTCTAATTATCTCTTTCTAATTTCCTTTTTTCAGTTATGGATGAAGAACTCTTTTTTTTTACGTTTTATTTTACTCTTTTCACTCCAAGCAAGAGTACATAGCCACTAAGACTGTAAGATAATATGATACGAATATAGCATTGCTAAGGAGAGTTATCAATGAAAAAAAAACGAATTAAAAAGCAAAACATAACGACAGACATTGTGTTTAGACTTTTGAAGATCAACGTTGACTGAAAAGCAAGGAACCGCAAAAGATTTTCATAAACGAGAAGTGCAAGAGAAGAAACCGTTTGCATAGAACTTACAGTTGCATCTGATCATTTCAACTGTAAAATAATGATATCATATAGTAGTACACTAAAATTCATAAAGTCTAGATACCATAGAGGAAATATTACCAGGATATTACCATAAAGGTATTTATAGATAAAACAGCGGTGAGAATCGTGACAGGAGGTGAGGTTCCAGTTTAGCGCTAATAATTATTTTATCCAGAATCTGTACATGCATACCAGAAACAACCAGACCAGAAACGATAATAATAATCAATGCATAGACAAATAGACTTGCACACTCATACATGTGTATAATAAATACTGGTAATAGAATGTGTTCATCACGACACAGTGTATCGCAGGGCTAGCAAGTATTTTAACATAATTTTACCACTTAAGCGGTGACCTAAAACGCCGTAATGAATTATGGTTGTTTATCCCTTATAGTGGTGTATGCGTCTCGAAACAGATTAGCTTGATTTGATCTTGTTAGTTAGATAAACCACTATAAGAGGGCCATAAAACAAGAAAATCAAATTGTAAAATAAAACAACAAATTTATATATATATATATATATAAATCAATTAAGGTTTTTACAAATAAAATTAATGTATTTTGGGTGGTACAAGGCCGCTAAAATGTTTGTAGTAGTCCTTGCAGGAATGAGATTATGTTTATATAAGCAAGGAACGTATGTGTATATGCATGCATGAGCGTTATCGTTGGGTAAGAGTTCTTTGAAATATTTGCTGTCTTAAATAGTTCCGTTCGGTTATCAAGTATAAGTAAAGACAGACAGTTGAACCGCGAGAGTAAGGGGGTGAGGGACAAAGATAGAGATAATAATAACGATCACTTGATGTTTGTCAAGAGATGTGTTAATAGGCTCACCTCCTTTTCTCTAGCAACAAAAGAATTCGGCCCGTCTTTTATTTCGTTTGTGGGGCTCGAAAAGTTCATTTGAGAATTCAGTCGCGCATGTGATTTTGGCCTTTCCATTAGACGATGAACAAACTTCGTGTCAGCTCGCGAAAAGGTCCGTAAAAGAATTTGTTTCTGACAATTGAAGATTATTCGAATTTTGTTTTTAGATGTTAGTTTTCTATTGACCGAAAAACATTTCTCATCAAGGTGTGAAATTTCGCGGATTTTTGCTTTGGATTCGCTTTTGTGTGTGTGCTAAGCAAAGTTTGTAAATTCGAGTTTTCTTTTTTCTAGCAAAACCAATGAGTAAGTGATTGATATTTGAATTTTAAAACTAGATATTGTTTTGTTCATTACAGAATAAAACATCTTGAGGTTAACATCAACCATGTTAACTTCTAATCATACGAAATAGTTACGAATACATTTGGAGCAAACTATGATACTTTAGTTTTTGTACGAAATACACAGTAGATGAAAAGAAAAATGCTGTTCTCCTCTATGACGACGCAAAGCCGCCTGCATCAAGAATAACACAAGACAAAATTTAAATCTAGTTTGTTTTAATTGCTGTTGTTCCCATGAGCATTATCTGTTACGCGGAAGTACTGAACACATAAACACATAAATGAAAATAAACTGTACATTGTTATAATAAAATCACCAGCATTAATTGTCATAGCAAAATGACAATGCAACAATATAAAATATAAAAATACATTTCTTTATTAAAATTACCAACAATATATTTTATGATCTACAAACTATATATCTAAAAAATCCTTTTATAGAATTATGTACAAAATATCTGTAGTTGAAAGGAAAAAAATTGCCGTTATAATGTGTTGTTTATTTTTAATATGGCCTACGGAATTCTGTCACTGGTATAGTATGTGGCCTAACTTAAAAAGCGTCTTAAAAGGAAGTATTAACACTGTCCGATGAGGGTTAAAGAATATAATAATATTATCTTCAGTTATGAGGTAGACTGTTTACCAACCGAGGTCTGTCTTGATATTCAGGGAAGAGACAGACTATAATCTCTCTCCCAAAGGTATTTGCACCTAAATGAATACAACGAATTTGAGTGTAATTCGAACTTTGCTCTCAGATTTCAACACAGTGTAACCAGGATAAAATTTATTTTATTTTATGTTATTACAAATATCTTGTTCAACTATCATCTAAATATCATCTGAAATATTTACACATTCATACATACATTCTCTTCCATATATATATATATATATATATATATATATATGTGTGTGTGTGTGTGTGTGTGTGTGTGTGTGTGTGTGTTATAGAACTAGTTATGCACGACTTATTGCTACCTGGACTTTGAACAAATTGGTCCCCTCTGGCAAAACCAGACATGTTTGCGCAAATCCTAGGTAGCAGGTATTTTGATTCATGCATTATTATTGGTACTGCATATTCAGTGATTTTCTTTCACTTGTGCATTGAGCACTTTTTTGATCTACCGTCTATGATCAAACCAGGACCTTTTTTACTGGTATATTTTCTAAACAGATATTGTTAAATATAAGAGACAATGAATGTATGTTATGTTTAATCATGAGCCGTTCTAAACATCGTATATTGGCTTTAATTTCATGTGAAAATAACGATAAAAATTTTCCAACATTTGAATATTTTTTATCATCCTGGTTCTGAGTCAACTTCAGGGATGTTACAGAGACGTTAACATAAAGACATCCACTATCAAATATGATATTATCTTGTGTTGACATAAAACATTGTTATGTGACGATAACAGTCACCGAATTAAATTAGATTAAAGCCAAATTACGAAGTTAGAACAGCTCATGATTAAGCATAATAGACATTCATTTTCTGTTATATTCAACAATAGCTGTTTAGAAATTTATCTGCTGCCTCGATATTATTTCTCTCACTCTATATATATATATATATATATATATATATATATAGTGTAACCCGGATATAAGAGAGTTGTCGGGGTCGGACAAAAGTTCTCTTATATCCGGTTTTCTCTTATATCAGAATTTGGTCTATTTTATATACATTACCACAGGCTCTAATTTGGGACCAGATGCGATCTCTCTTATATTCGGGTTTCTCTTATATACGGGTTATACTCTCTGTGTGTGTGTGTATATATATATATATATATATATATATATATATATATATATATATATATATATCAACAAATCGTTATTATCTCCATGAAATTATTAGAAACTGAAAATATTTTTCTGGCTTTAAATAATCTGCAATAGATTGATAAGCCAGAAAACACAAATCAATCAAATCAATCAATCAACTACGATAAATATTATGTTTAGTTAGCGCGTCGGTTTTATAGGGAAAATCGGTTGTAAGCCATTTTATGGCAAAAATAATTTGCAGTCTATTATTTTAATAAAAAAATATATTAGTGTGAAAAAATATTGGCAATGCATTTTCATCGTAAACATCATTTCCTAATTATTTGTACTTCATTATTATATTTGATATAATTGGCAATACATCTTTATCAAATGAAATAAATTATGTTGCTATGCTACTTTTTCCCGCTAACGCCTTTTCACTTTAATGCTTTCATTGATTTTGATTTGAAAATTCGAAAGGCAAATAGTGAGAATTGTCAGCAATTAATGGGATTTTGATTCACCGAGCCAGAATGCTATATGCATAATATAATTACACTGCTAATCATTTTATGGCTTAAATGAAATTAACCCAAGAATAACGAGAGCACAACTGTTAGTGATTGATATTTATTTTACAACTGATCAAACAGGTGTGGGTGATTTAAAACTAAACACATTTTAAGTTGCAGAAACTTTTTTTTTCATTTTTTTTTTCATTTTTTTATTAGTGAATATTGCCTATATGCCAGAGATTAGGTAGTATTTACAGTATTTACATTATTCTGACTATTGTCAACAAAGATGAGGACAATAGTCCGTATAATGTAAATACAGTGAATATTGAATTAACACGATGTTACAGAAGAATGATTTTTCCATATACAAATTTTACTATTTAATCCAAAGCTGGGGTAAGCCAAAACATATACTCTGTCACTTGTCGTTCTCAATATTTTTATCATAGTATCTTTAAGCACCGCTCCATCTGCCATTTGCTCAGACCTAACAAGTACGTCTTGCGCTGCATTCCCCAGTCTCTCCTTCCATTTATCTGACCTCTAAGTGTTAAGTTCCCCAGGCCCTCCTTCCTCATTACGTGTCCCAAGAACCTCATTTATTTTTATTATTGACTGATTCAGTTGGTATGACGGTAAATTTCATCCGGCAACAAAACCTCTGATTCGTAGGTTGTGAGGAGCATATAACCACCTCTTAATTGCTGCTGTTCCCAGATCCACCCTGACAAGGTTTGGTAGCAATTTTTGGGGGTCCCAGCTATTGGCAAATAATTAACCTCCGAACTGAGGTCAAAACACTTTGAAAGTATAAAAATCCACATTTATAGAAATATATCCATAAAAATACTTTTATAGAAAAATATAGATTTTTTAAGGAAAATTATTACCAACAATACATTTTTGAAGAAAAATTACTATAACATATGTTTGAAGGAAAAGTTATCCTCGGAAAAACATTTTTGAATGCAAAACTAGAAGACATTTTCACTTTTCTAAAGTAAAAAAAATAAAAACAAAAAAAATTAATTAAAATCTGACAAAATCATCCTTCTGAATATAACCGAACAATAAAAAATACCTTAAAACACCATCTTTTGGCATCCAATAATCCACAGTGGTTGATATGCTGCTAAACAAAACTAAAACTCGAAATCTTTGATTGATTCGTTTTCAACGGCTTATAAACACTTTGCAGCTTTTTTAAATCTATTGGATATCTTTCGTCTGTAAGTTTTTTTTCTTATTAGAGATAACAATGATTTAGTGATACAAATCTTACTAATTGACTAGAACCCAACTCGAATTAGAACCCGTATCTCCAGTTAATAATTCCGAGCTATTATTCGGTACACTACTCGCATATTCATGCTTATATTACTTGGCGTATGCAAGTATCAGCTATCTAGGAACTAACTAGGTTAGTTGCTTAAGTTAAGTGATTTTGTGCGGTGGACAGGTCTTACTAACATTTTTTTATTTGTATTGTATATATAAGCAATTTTTATATCATGGATTTTGGTCCATTTTTAGATGCCCCTGGTAAATATGTGGTATTGTGGTGCGTGCTAGATTGGGAGGTGATGGATGGGTTCTTGCGGTGAATGAAGAAATTTTAATGAGTGATTGGGTCTTGAATGCGATTAGCTTTTTTTTAAAATCATTTCACCCTAAGCAAGGCATTCCACTGCCACTATAGCGCAGGGGGTTACATAGGTGAAGGTGCTGAGTGAGCGATTAGATATAGGAAATGTCAGAAGGAGGGTGATAGACGAGCAAGGAGGTATATAGGAAGAATGTTTCAGAGAATTGGTGCGAGTTAGTGTGTTGGGAGGTGTCTATTGACCTTACATTTAAACTCCTGGAGAATGTAGCTGTCGGCGAAACAAGTATGTGGAATGGAATTCCACAGGCGGGAAGTGCGAGAAAAGTAGCTGTTGGAGTAGAAATTGCGGTTATATTTTATCGGTTTCACTGTAAAAGGGTGGGACGTAGTTGCTAATTTAGTGTCTCGTGCAAATTCGTACCTAGGTGGCACCAGTGATCTAAATTCATCGGAGCAGAAGCCGTGAAAGTATTTACAGAAGAGGCACAGGGAAGCCACGTCACGCCGGTGAGAGAGGGATTGCAGCCGGTCAGCCAATAGCTAGGTATAGGATAGCTACTGAAGACCACCCACTACTCAACCCCCTTTTAGGCCATGTGCCACATTTTTGTATATATTACAAAATAAATACCGTTGCTTAAGTTCGGTGATACTACAGAAACCGGTGTATACTGCCAAATATTGGTTTAATTAATTAACTTATTAGCATGTGTTTAATTTTCATTTACAACAATTTAACATAGAAGGACATTCAAATTATGTTATAAATGAAATGCATCATAAATTGTTTTATAATATCTGCGTTGTAATTGGGTAAGATGCAATAAATCTATGCCCTTCGCATCGGTATTAGTGGGAAGGGAAAATACAAACTCATTCCTCTGAATTATTATTCTGACTTACTATCCATTATAAAAGCCGCAAATCCTCACAACCGTCAGTTGCAAATAAAAGCTTAATATTGTGCTTCATTTAATTTGTTTATTTGATTTTGTTTAGCAGTAAGTCAACCTCTATGAGTTATTTAATGTTAAAATCTAAATATATTGTACGTAACAGTATTTACATTATTCGGACTATTGTCCTCATCTTTGTTGCCATTTGTACGACGTTTCGGCTGTTGTACGCTTCTTCAGTTGTTAGGAATTTTGAACCAAACCGTTTATTACTATATCTGGGGTATATCATTTTCATTCCTTGCCTAAAGACTCGATTGGAAGTCATGAGTTATCTCCCTCTTACTCTGCAAGTAACTTGGTTACCACTGTTGTAGACTGGTATTGAACTCACAAATTTTTGGGTCAAGTCACAGGAAATAATAAAGCTCTATCCATGTGTCCTTAAGGCAAAGAACAACTGAATTTCTGGAACTTATAAACCAGTAAAACTTGAGTTTTTTTTTACCAGAGTTGATATTGAATTTTTTAAAAGAAGGCTGGAAGGTACAACAGTGGAAACGTTGTACAAATGGCAACAAAGATGAAGGCAATAATCCGAATAATGTAAGTACTGTATATACTACATCATCTCAGAAATATATACAAATATTTTTACGTAAATGTATACTTTCAACTACAGATAAATTATATATCAGTTATGTTTTTAAATATATATCTTGTCGATAGTTTTATTATAAAAAAGTATTTTTATTCTTTTTAATGGTATATTGATTGTTACTTTGCGGGACAATTGTTTTGTTGCACATTTTCCTATCAGAATGAACAGCTGATTTTGATTTTGTGGATCACTATTTTCCCATATCTTGGACCTTAACACCATGCATCGCAGCAGACATAAGAAAAACAGCAGTTAAGTGGTCGTTCCACGCTTCTCAAGACCTCTAATATCTCGAGCCTCCAGCTTGAGTTGCATGGTCCACAATCTGATACCTGACAGAGTCCTTCCAGTAGCCACTCTGTTAACACAGGGCAGCACTATCTGCTCAAGGCACTTAGCGAAGATCTCCGTCTTGATTCTGAGGACCTCACCAACAAATTTAGGAGTAATTTTCTCATGAGAACGATCAGAACGAGTCTTCCGATGGTCCTTACCTTTGTAATCAGCATTAGACTTATCAAACACTTTTCGAATCCACTGCACTATCGCCAGATTGACACCCAAACATTCTGAAATGTTCCCATAGTATATTCTGGCACGAATAGCCAGCGATACTGTATACCGTTGCTAAATACCTGGCAGTGTTAACTGCGTCATGGTACACTTTTTCCCACAGAGGGTATTTAACTAATCCTAATATATTGTGCAGTCGACAAAATACAAAACAACGCCAATGCGCTAACTTAAAAAAATAAAATGGTGGCAATTTACTCATCGCACCCTGTGTAATATAGCAATCTGGCCCCACCCGAGGAAGGTTGATGCAATTGATGGTGTTTCCCGTCGGTGAAGGGGTCGGCGAACGACAAGACAGGTGTTTGAGAAATACATCCTGTCGGGGCCTGGAGCGGATGTCGCAGGGTTATGAGTCGGGCTCGTTTGACCTTATTTCCGACAGCGGCGGAAATGACTACGGAGGCAAACAGAACAGGTGTCTCTTGGAATTACGTGGGCGTTGCGTGGGCGAGGCAAAACCGGAAGGAAAAGTCCCGGTTCTAGAAGACTATAAAAAGACCTCGACACACGGATTCGCCAGCAGAGAACGGCCAGTGGAAGCAGAGAGACACCACAGGCAAGACTACACTCCCGTCGACCCATTCTATGTGCGCTCTCACTCTTCCATTCTCTGTTCCACACGGGTTCGTCGTCAGGAATAAAGATATAACCTTATATTTTTATATATGCGTGTTCTCGTTGTTTGTCGTCGTACGGCGATATATAACACCTGTATATTATCAGACTACAAGGATGTGCCTTTTCACCGGATCTATTCAATTTGTACAGCGAGACTATTCTGAGGACCCTATATGTTATGCTAGGAATTGTCATAGGAGGCCACAATTTGAACAACATAAGGTACGCAGATGATACAGTTCTGATAGCATACACGGAAAGAGAACTACAAGACATCCAACAGAAGGTAGCTGAAGAGACCGACAAGAAAGGACTACAAATTAACTGCAAGAAAACCGAATGCATGGTCATCAGCAAAAAAGCAGCCCAAAATGCCAAATACAGGTGGGGGATACTAAAATCAAGCATGTACAAAAACTTAGATACCTGGGAAGTGTTCTAACAGAAGACGCAAAGTGTGACACAGAGATCCGAAGGCGAATTGGCATGGTGAAGGCACGTTCCAGAAGTTGAGTAAAGTATTAAAACACAGGACAAAAGAAGAGAGTACTGGATTGTTATGTGTTGTCAGTTTTTCAATATGGCAGTGAACGCTGGACAATCTCAACAAAGATGAAAGAAAAACTTGAAGCAATTGAAATGTGGTTCTACAGAAGGATGCTGCTGATATCATGGATCGAGCATGTGAGCAATTATGAGGTTTTGGAAAGGATGAAAACGAAAAGGAAATTAATACTGAGCATCAGGAAGAGACAGCTGAGATTCCTGGGACATGCAATGAGGAAAGCGGGCTTGAAGAACCTGATACTAACAGGCCAGATAGAGGGAAAAGGAGACAGGGGAAAATAACGGATAACATATTTGAAGGGCCTGAGCAGGTGGACGACAGAACGGGCATTGCCTGGTGTAACAAAAGAAAGCGTACTAAGAGCCACCAAGGAAAGGGAGTCGTGGAGATCCATGATCGCTTTCGTCCTGAAAGGACATGGAACATAGAAGAAGATATATGTCTAGATTCATACAAGTGCATATCCTTACGTGTGAATATTTAATGAAATGCGACTGATGACAGTAGCGCAATTATATCTTCTAAATCAATTCTAATACTGGTTTTTTACATCCCCTCGTAAAGCCATAGATTATAAAAAGTGAAGATTTATTATCAAAAAATGTATTTAAATTAAGTTATTAATTAAGTGGATTAGAAATTATTTTATTATATCTAGATTGCAAATGAGTAAGAATCTGATTGTCAGTGGTTATAACATAATGATTCGTTTATACAATAAAAAATATACGAATGAATGCTGAAAAGTTATTGACACGGCATTCTTACCCAGGAAACGTTAACATGTTTTCGTATCCGAAAATGTTATAAAGAGAGGCTAAATTGTTTACAACACCCAATTCCACGCGAATAAACGACTGGAAATTAAATGATAAAGTGTACAATTGTAAGCAAAAACAGATTCATTGCTTAAGAAAAACGACTTCAAACTTGTGTCTTGATGGATGTGCAGGTGGTTTAAACGTTTCCGGCGTTAAAAATAAACTCGGTAATCTGCGATCAAATTCTCGATTAGATTGCTATTATTTTCGAAATATTCTCGTCGGAAATGACGACGATGTTTTAAATAGCATGGTATATTGAATTGTCTAGCCTTGATTGGTAACCACTCTAAGAGAGTGAAAAATAATTTTCAACCGTGGAAAAGTCAAAGTGAAATCACTATAGTGTTTTTTCAAAATAAGGTATGGCAGTTTAAACATGATGATAAAAATGAATTTCAGAGAGCTATGCTCACAGGCTCCTTAAAGGAACATGCCATTAAAAAACAATTACTTCTATTCACTGAAAAGTATACTGTCTTTTGCTTTTTTTTTTAGAAATGAGTAATTTGTGTTTGCAGGATGTGTAAAATTATCCGAAATGAAAAGGGCGATGATGAGACAAAAGAGAAAATCTTTTGAACGATGCGTTTTTGCCGACGTGTCTTCATGTCGGTTTTTAAATTACACAATTACCGACATTAAGACCAAAACCAGGTCCGTATATATTAACGATCGTCGCAAAAGCGATAGTAGCTCAATGGGGTATACAAACTGCAAGAAAAATTAAAGAATAGATCTATTAGTAATAGGCTGATTTAAAATCCAACAGAAAATAACGGTTGTAATATATATATATATAATTACAGAGCGCGATGGATGAATTGTCGTCTAAATGACTCAAAAATGAAAATAACGTTGACGTCTGATTTTAGCAGATATATTCACCAACTTTTCACAAATATGTCTGTAAATAATAAAGAGAAGAGATTTAGGATATTCAGAAGCTGTCTGTAGGCAGTATTTGAGGCCAATGACTTTTTATTGAAGGGATTTATTCAATAAAATGTTCATTAGCATCAGACACGACCTATACACGCCTTCGGATTATCCTGGCTCTCTTCTAGATATTTACCTTATTTTAATTTGATAAAAGCTCTCATAATACTCACCTTTAAGTCATCTTAAGTGTCGCAATTTTTTTTTTTTGTTTCTCGCTCAAATGAGCCCCACACATTATAATCAAGTTTGAAGTTTGAAGTTTTAAGACACCGGTTGTAAATGGAAATATGGTCGCAGAAATTGTCTAACAGCTATGACTAGGTTATCATGCTTGTGTAACGTGGTCTTGAGTCCTGTTGCCAGACATAGGCTATTCCAGCAAACGCTCTATTAACCTAAGGCAGAATTGTCTCCTCAAAGCACTTCATGTAGGCTTCCGTAGAGTTCGTGACATAAAATGGCCATCACTAATCATCACTAAAAACACTCGGAGATTGACTGGATATATCATCCAACTTTTTCAGAATCCTCTGCACTCTACTCAGACTGACATGCATGCATTTTGATGTGTTCGTATTATAGCTTTCGACACGAATGTCAAGCAGAATACCGTTTCCAAATTTCTGACAGTGCTCTTTTTCTCAAAGACGTTGCCCAACTTACCTCACTATACTATGCAGCAGAAAAATTAAAAAGATCTATATAACGCGTATGCGTGAAATTTTAAAAAGAATTTTTTTGACAAATTACCCATATATATATATATATATATATATATATATATATATATATATATATATATAGTGTATTTAGGGAGCAATGCTTTTTTAAGGCAAGTATCGTTAAAACAGAGAGACAAGGTGCTAGAGATGGTTGAGGTTATATATAATATTTCATATGGTCTTATATTTTTTTTCTTTTTAGTACATAAATTATCAGAAAATTGTCCTGTAGTGAACAAAACAAGATCTACATTTAAAATTGAAATGCTAATTGACTAATTGATTTCGTTAGAATAAACGAATTTACTTGAATTTACAGAACTTTGCTTAGCACAAACAAAACTCAATTTCACACCTCGATGCAAAATGTTTCCGGCCAATAGAAAACTAGGAAGCATCTAAAAACAAAATAGAAAGGCCAGAATCACATTCGGAATTATATTCAAAAATGAACTTTTCGAGCCCCACAAACAAAATAAAAGACGGGGCAAGCTCGGCCGTCGCCAGAGAGATAAATACGAGCGTAATTAGCAGGTACTCTTGACAAACCTCAAACGATCGTTATTATTATTGTCTCTATCTTTCTCTCTCACTTCTGTCTCTCTGACCTCCTTCCTTTTCACCATTCACCCTGAGTGATAATTTCAACGGCAATCCTACCCAACATTAAACGGCCATACATACATACTTTCCTGCCTACGTACATAGAAACTCACACTTTCAAAGACTACTACTAACACTTGATATCCTTAACTTCTTAAAAAATGTTACTCATTGAACATTAACTTCTACAAATTAATGTAATTTTTTATTAATACATTTCTATTTAAACATTCAAACGGTGTACTTGTATTCTTCCACAAATCCATCTGCGGAAAACCTTCTGATACTTCTAGATAAAACGTGTAAGTTGAAGAATGTTTGGTTATGTTCCACACAATGCCAAATTTGGTTATGTTCCATACAATGCCAATTCAACAAATCATCTCCCTACTTCTACAGACCGATTTGTTTATTTACCCAAGTGATTTCGGCAATACTTTTACACATTATCATGGATGAATTTTGTTTTGGTTTTAAGTTAATATGGAGATTGTTTTATGTATATAGCCATAGGAATTTTTTATTTTTAAAACGCGATCAGCACATTATTGCCGTGTTCATAGCTAATGTAGCTGAATGTTGGATTTTTCTTTTTTATTTATAATGCTTCTAATATTTTCAATGTTTTTTATATGTGGATGATGCTATTATATTTGTCTTATCGACAAGTATATTACAGAGAGAATTTGGTAGATCTTCATGTGTATTTAAATGAGAACACATAGAGCTATTGTCAGAGAAGTGTAACGTGAGTCGTTTAGCTAAACATGTAGTGGTATATGCAATGTAATTATTTACGAATTTGGATTGCTCAAGAACACATTTCTTTAAAATAAAGAACATTATTGTATAAATAGAACATTAACACAATTTTTAATGTTTTATGTATTGAAAACTAAATATATTTAAAACCATATTTATACATATATATGTGTGTGAGTGTGTGTGTTGAAAACCAACGCTTGATATATATATATATATATATATATATATATATATATATATATAGTCATCCGCAGACAGATCTGTTTCGCTGTATCACAGCTCATCAGTACGGTTAGATTCCGATTGCTTTTTAACCCAGGATTGAAACCCGACCTAATTGGCGTCAGTCGGCGAATCTACATCTGGCCTACGAGCATTCGGTAGAAGAAGGCAGACTTTTTAGCGCGTATATCATTATACACGTCCAATAGCCAGAGTATATTATCCAGGTAAATTCCGATAGAGACAAACTCAAAAGAACTCAATGTTAAATTTATTTAATTAATTTAAGAGAGTAATATAATTTTTAATTTTTTTAGATATACTACAATATCATGGAGAAATACATATTTCCCTGCCAAATGATAACCTTGTGACTCGTCAGACCCAAATGATACAACAGTTAATCTTCAACATATCCCGCAAGTTCATCATTTGGCAGCGAAATATGTATTACCCATGAAATTGTAGTATATCTCAATTTTTTCTAAATTATATATATATATATATATATATATATATATATATATATATTTTCAGCGGGACAATTTAAGATATGAGTATTCACCAAAGGCTCTGAAATGACGTTCGGCTGTTTCAGTTCGTTAGATATAATAAGGAAATTAAATTTATTTACCCTGTCTTCCTCTAAAATCTATATACCTTTTCATTAAAAACAGTCCCGTCTTTCAAATAAACATGAAAAAGTCGGATCCAACACACGTTGGCGAAATGCGTCGTTTTTCAGCTATTCCATTTTCTTTCATCTCCACATATCTAATTTGTATACTTATCCATGACGAGCATGCCTAACGTTATTTTGATGTTTATAATTTAAACAGCCACTTTCTCAAACAAGAGGTGTTAAAATATCAGTAGTTTTGTGAAGCATGAAATATGGCTACAACAACCAGTCATTTGCATTATTTTATTAAAGTTAGAATAATATGGATGCCGAAAACAAGATTAGGAAATGCAAATATTTGCTAAAATCAGATATTTTCCCTCCCAACGCTTCATTGAATAATTGTCTCCATTTCAATGACTCGTCCGAATTAGAGCAGGCGAGATCTGCAACAGGATCGGATATTTAAGAAGGAAAAAATTAAGACTTCCCATTATATCACGAAAAAAATTGTGTTGAAAGGGGCTAAAAATTGAGGAAAAAAGAGAAAACAATAGAGAAAGAGACAAAAAGAAAGGAAGTATCTTTTTCCCCTCCTCTCTCACTCTCTTCCTGACCATAGGATATAAATGCTATCGACAGAGGCATCTTCCTGTTTCTGCGAACCTAATCAGTTGTTTGAAAATCTGACGTAGAATCGACTAATACCACGTTTGTATTAATCTCCACTGCTAAAGAAAATCAAGATTGGGGTGAATAAAAAAAATGCATCGGAAAAATGCGAACTCGGAGAAACGAAATTTAAAAAATTTCAACAACAATGAGCTGAATGTAATATTTATATTTGAAAACTAAAATTAAGATTTTTAAAAACATAAAAGCTAAAAATAAAAATAAAAATTATGTAGAACAATATTCATTGAATAATGCCACAGAAAGAAAAGAACGAACTATTTGGTGGAGGATTACAAGGATTCAGCAAAGAACGCAGAGAAAATAGCTCCACTGGTGCACACGAAACGATCAATTGATAACGAAAATCTGATTTCAAAAGCTTTGAAGAAAAGAATTTGAACATAAAATCATTTCCACCACAGTAAAAGTAACGATAAAGGATATTCATATTTTATATTTCAAAAATCCGTAAATTATAGATTCTAATTTTGTAACATATATGAATTAAGCCAATAACATCGTGAGTAATTATATCAAAACCGTTTTAATTACAACAATTTCACTTAAAGAATTTTACGTCATACGAATCTTTCGAACAAATAACTGTCTCCATTTGCGTAGCGATTCAAAGAAAACGCATTCGACAACTCAGATGCGAATAGCTATGCTAGATATACAGGATGGGGCAAAAGTAAGACATTCTTTTAACTTTTATTTAAAACAAAAAAATTCATGGCATACTTGATGAGGAATGAATAAATCTTAATTTCAAGATGACGTGAAATTTCAAGATGACGTGAAATTTTAAGATGACGTGAATTTCAAGAGTCGTTTTTGGCCATCATGTTTACCAAACATAACTCTAGTCAGTTAAGAGCCATCCATGATACACGCTTCGGTGATCATGTCTCGAAAGTGGTATGACTGGGCAGGATATTTTCCTGCAATAAATTGACCTTACTTTCTGCAGTAGACTGGTTGCAAAACCAAAGCTATAAAACCAAATCTATCCTGCTATTTAGCACATTTTCCCTCTCTTATTACTGGGCAAATTCTGCTGCCCGCTCTGTTCATCAGAATCCGGATGATGAGTTTTGTTATGCAGAAAGACCTCTATCTGTGCTTCATAGCCTGTAAAAGCATTTGACAAAGTACGCTCCCAAGACTTCATAGAGATGCTTGACAACCTCCACATTTTCGGAAAAGATGTTAGGCTAATCAAGAATGTATATTGACAGCAAACCGCTTGCGTACGGATACGAAGTGAATATTCAAGAGATATAGAAAAATAGAAAAGGTCGTGAGACAAGGATGTGTTCTCACCGGATCTATTCAAATTATGACATATTATGAACTAAGCATAAACTTTAAGAAAACTAAATACAGGGTCATCTGCAAAAAGAAGACCACAAAATGCCAATTACAGGTCGGAGAAACTAAAATAAAATAAGTAAAGAAATATAAATACCTTTTACTCTCGTATGTAGCCCCCTGCGTATCAGTAACGGTACCGCCTTGCTTGGGGTGAAACAATTAAAAAAAAGGAAAAACAGTTACAGAAACAATAAGAACGACCGAATGGGTTAGGGGAGAGAACTCATATTTAAAAAGTCATCAATTTGTATATATCTCCATGTTATTTACATTAGTTGAAGTGTATTCCTTACCTTTATTGTCTTATTTGTGAACTTTCAGCCGTTGTACTCTCCGACCTTCTTAAGGTAACTGAAATGTTGAACCGCACACTTTATTTTGATCACTTGGGTAGATTGTTCTCGTTCCATGAGTTGTGAATATGACAATAAAGATGAGGACAACTGTCCCAATAAAGTAAATAATGCAACTACCTCATCTCAGAAATATAGCCAAATAAGCTGATTATTCGATGGAGTTCACATTATATTACCTGGCTTTTTAGGCAGTGCTATGAAAATTGATCTGCTTAAGTCTTCCGGGATATTGCCGCTGTTGTATATTTCTTTTATTCTTCCTGCGAACCTGTCTATGCTAACGAATTCTAAGCTCGTCAACATCTTTATTACAATCCTATCAGGTCCTACTCCTTTATTTCTGTTCAATTTAGCCATCGCCGATTACACTTAAGTTTACAATATTTCTGGTCCATCCGCATTTGTGTGTATTTTTGTTTGGTCTCTCTTGTCGTGGAAGAGATTACTAATATACCCATCTCATCCCTGAAGTATTGTTTTCTTTTTCTAGTATGAGTGTACCATCTTTTCTTTTATACATCCTGTTGCTTTTGTTATGCTTGTTTCTTTTATTGTTTTATGTATATCATTATTATTTGTTGTTTTCAGTTTCTTTACTTTGGCATATTTGTCGTTGAGACACTTTTCTTTAGCCTGTCTGCATTTTCCCTTATTTCCTTGTTTATTTTCTTGTATGTCGTTCCATATCTTGGCATTGTTTTTGTCTCTTTTGCATTATGGCAAAAATCTCTTCAGTGATCCACTCATTTTACTTCTGACATGCTTTTTCCTCTGAGATAATGTTTTTCGCGATGTCACTGGAGCTACACATAGCTCGTCCTATTTTGAACTTTCTTTACCAATTTTTCCGTCATATTTCCTTTTTCACAATGTCCATATACATCTCCTGCAGGTTCGGGTGATTCAGGAGTCTATTGTACTGCAGTAGGTTTCTTTGACGTTGGATATGCTTCGAACACATAAAAAATAGGTTGGAGGCAACAAAAATATGGGTTTAGTAAAGGATACTGTGAAGACAATGGACTGAACATGCGTGCAAGAACAAAGTTTTATAGAAAATGAAAACTAAAAAGACAGTTTTATTTCGAATCATAAAAACCAGTTCAAATGTCTGGGGCACATCAGGGGAAAGAAAATGCATCAGCAGAAAACATAAAGTAAAATATTTGTTTTTGAATATCGTTAAGAGAACAAGACTTTTCTATATTTCTACAATGAGGTAGTATTTAGAGTATTTACATTATTCGGACTATTGTCCTCATCTTTGTTGCCATTTGTTCGAGGTTTCGGATGTTGTAAACTTCTTCAGGTGTTAGGAATTACAAACCGAACCTTTGATACAATCACTGGGGTATAAGAAATCCATTCCTTGCCACTTTTGGAAGTGGTGGGTTATCTCCCTCTAACCATGTAAGTTACTTGTTCACCACTGCTGTAGCCTTGTCTTGAACTCACAACTCGGTGGGTCAAGTCACAGAAACTAACCAATGTCTATATCCACTGGGCCAAGAACAACTGGATTTTTAGGACTTATAAACCTAATGTCCAGAGATTTATTTTTTTACCAGAGTCCATACTGCGATTTTTTATGTTAATTGTTTTCTCTACTTTTTTATGGTAATGGTTTTCTCTAGCATTTTTTTACCAAAGATCATATTGCAATTTTTGACACTAATGATTTTCTCTGGCACTCCATTTCATTGGTTGTCATATTGTTTTCATCTCTATACTTAATTGGCTTAGGATTTTTTGAAGCCTGGCATATGTGCTGATTCCTTAAGTTTACGTAATTTCCAGAGGCGTTCTCTATTTATTATTTCAACTTCATCCCATAGAGGGCGGTGATCTCCTTTCTCCCCTCCTTATGTGGTCAGCTCAAATAGCAAAAACACGAATATAAGAGTAGGAAGTTGTGTAGAACTATGACCGCCGCGTCCAGAGGGTAAAAATTACATAAATGCAGGTAGTATTATCTGTTAAAGTAGTGATACCTCGAGCGAAAGAGAAAAATCATTTTACAATTTTATTAAAAATAAAACAGAGGAGAGAGAGAGAGCAAAATACGAAGTATGACCGTCCAACTAAACGTGACGCATGCGCGAAGACCATCCCCGCCTTTACAGTTCTTCATTGACTCATCAATCGAATTCCCTTATTCGAACAGCAATATCAGTGTTATTTTAAAAACTAATTACCACACAATTTTTTAAAATTCTTGTAATGCAAATCCCAAATGCAATCTACAATAAATCACAAAAGAGAGGAATGGAAGTTTGAATGATTAAGATGATATTGTGACTTAAAAAAACAAAGACAAACCGTTTGCTTTATTGACAGGCTATTTACTTGAAATCTGCAAATAATTACACATATTTAAAGGAAACTCTAAACTGCAATATATAGAAATAAATTTATTCTGCAATTAAATAATGTAGTTATTTATATCCAGATGTTGCTTTGTCGTGCAGACTCTAAAGAGAATTCTTTCCTGACAAACTTTCCCGTCACTCTTTGCCTCTTCAAATCTATGGTTCAGCTATTATTTATCATATATATCCTCACAGTCTGCAATTCTTATGTTCGCAAACAAACTTTTTCATTACGTTTCTACCTTGAATCGTAACTGAGCTTTGTATTGCGCCAATAATAACGTAAATTTAAAAACATAGTAAACTCGAATAAAGGATGAGCAACAGGTTTAACTTTTGTTGGTGCAGAAAATAGAGCCGAAAGAGAGGATTTGAAACTGAAAATTTAGGCCTTGTCTGCTGCGTTCTCTATTTGTCACGGGATGAACAGGAATCTGTTTTGCTAGCGGGGTAGGATGTGGTGATACCGACCGAGCATAGCGAGGGACCGGATGTTTGCACCGTCACAACCAAAAAGCAAATGACCAACGGTCGTCGGTGTGAATGCGGGGTTTGCGCAGATGTTCCTGTTGAAAAATTAAATATTAAATTTCCAGTTCGCGAGCCTACACGAATTTTATTTATCGGCCAATGGGAAGCCCGGAATCAAATACAAGTGTAAATCCCCAAATGATCTGCTGCGATCCAAAAAGAAGATATAAAAAGCCGATACAGAAAGCATCGCCAGACAGACCGACGCAGAGACCCAGGGTAATCAATATACATTAACCTAAGTCAAACGGCTTACTATCGTAGCTTCCCTTCCCTCTCCTCTTATCCTTCGCTGTCTCAAAACTACTTACTGACCTAAGGAGCGAATACATCAAAGACAGTCCTTACTTACAGCGCTCACACATTCCTAAGCATTAATTCTCTTTTCAGCATTTTATTGCCATGAACATTTTAACGTCCGTTGGAGCTATACTTCAAGTATTACTTTAATTGTAAAAACCTTAATTGATATGTGCATATATAAAATGATATTTTTCGACTCAATTTGCTTTTCTTGATTTATAATCATTTTATGACTTATAGTGGGCTATCTACAACAAGGCCAAATCCCGTCAATCTTCAACAATACACAACTACCCTTCACTAGAACGGATTCTCCACTATAAACTGGAAAAGAATGGGTAACCCGTTATAAAGATAGACTCGCTTGTAAATGGTAGGAACTGGACTGAAATAAAGAAAAATGAATACCAAAGAGACAACTAGACACAAGTCTACTATTTTTCTCAAAAAGACTTTTGGCTATTCACAGATAAGGAATGTTTGGAAAACCATACAAGTCTAATATCATGATACAAAACTCTATAATCTGGAGTGCATCTATATTTTAGAATTCTAAACTATGCTTTCCAAAAATATAATAAGTAGCAATGAAAATTTTACTTGATTTTTGTCTTAAATCATGCTGATGACTTGTTCTTTTCCTTCTGAATTAAAACATTTTCAACACAAAATTAAAAGACACTCTAATAAATCTTATAACTATAGTATTTGGTGGCCTTATGGTCATATATTCAAATCTTGTAAACTGTCTTTAAATCTACTATCCGTCTATGCATCGAATACTCTTGCCATATCTGGTCGGTGGTTTCTGCTATTTGTCTTAAGGTTTTCGACAAAAGAGAATTTACAATGTAATCGATCATGACTTGGTAGCCCGCATTTAGTCACTTTTTCACCGACGTGATGGTGTTTCACTCTGAATTTTCTAGAAATATTGTCATGTCAGCTGTTCTGACGATATTTTTCCCTGGTGCAACGACATTTATTTACGTCTACGCCGATATTGGCATCAAGGTCCCAACGTTTTACCGTAAAAAACAGTTAAGTGTAACAGCCTCTTCTAGTGCAATTGTTTCTTTTCGCGAACTTTCCGTTCGTGTAATTTTCATCCGTTTACATAATTTTTGGTTATATTTTGGGTAAATATCCAGTGTTCCGAGTGAGCTCACAATTGTCAATTTTACTCTTTGCGCAAAAGACGACTCAGACACGTCTCTGTGTTCGGTTGATGATTCTGCTGATTAAAATAGACAATGCGAAGTGCCCGACTCTGCAGTTTCAGGGGCTCGATAAATTTTTACCATTAGGTCGATTTTATGCGCACGGGTTTCTTATGTTAACCCCGAACATATGTCACATCAGCTCAGTGAATAAACTTTGGGTAAATATCCAGAGTTCGAGAGAGCTCTCAATTGTAAGTCTCTCACTTTTCAGTCAGAGTAGACACAGTTTGGCCTATATCTACGTACAGTAACTCGGCTAAGTAAAATAGATAATGTGAAGTTCCCGATTCTTCGGTTTTGGGGTCTGGAAAAATTTGACCCGAGACACGTGTGTACGCACTCAGTCTCCTAACGTTAAACTCGACATTGTGTCACATCCCCTCTCTGTGTTAAGCCTTTGGATAAATTTCAAGTGTTCCGACTGAGTTTGCAAACCCTCTGTTTTGGGTTAGAGTACGACTCAGTAAATGCTCTGTCTACATATATTAGTCATTTACACACAAGTCAGTGTGGCTAGACACATCTACTTGCTTCTGGCCGGGACCGAAACTCGACCGATTTGGTGTCAGTCGGAGGCGCATGGAACAGAAATTTTAACCTTTTGTATATAAGCAGTGTATATACATGCCAGTCACCAAAAGAACATATATATATATATATATATATATATATATATATATATGAATATGAGATAACCACACTGATTTTTACCATACCTTTTAGTTGAAACACTTCTCGTTGTATTTAATCGTTTTAAAAATTTTAGAATTTTAGAATTTTAGACACACGACTAAATCACATTTCCCTTCTAATTTTCTTGACAGATTGGTAAATGTCATTCCATGTCTATCTCGTGGATCTCTCGATGTCTGACGATGTCTCACGTCATCTGACGATGACTCTATGTAAGAATATATGTATACTATAGACGAGTCTACTATCATGTAAAAAGGGGAGATAACACACAGATATATATATATATATATATATATATATATATATATATATATATATATATATAAATGTGTGTACTTATACGTTATATAGGTGTATATATATAGGGCGTGTATCGCATAAATGCGCCAAATGTGAGGAAATTCATGCCCGGCTGGTTGGTTCACTGGTTCCTGAACGGAGCCTGCTGCCATGATGATGTCGGAACAGCACCAGTTATTATGACGCTTTCGGTCCGCTAGTCTTGATGATCTCGTCACAGTAGCTGGTCCTTAAGACATCTATTACAACAACGAACTCACTGTCCACGCTGTTCTTTGAGCTCAGAAAGTCACGTTGTGTAAACCCGGTAGCCGTATTTTTACCATATTCAGACCAGACACTTGTGTACACTTGTGGTTAAAACAAAGTAGTTACGCCACCAAAAAAAAAAAAAAATAAATAAATGAATAAGTTCGAAGATACCTGGATGAGTTACGAAAGAAAGTCTTTATAACAATAATAAAAAATGAATACAAAAGGAGAAAATACAATTGTCGAAATTCGGGTTTACAAGGGAGAGTGGATACGTTTAAAAATATCAGAGCTTTCAATCTTCAAGTTAAAATAAGTTCGTTCCAAGTTTCATTAAAATATCAGAGCTTTTTTCAGATGAAAATAAGTTTTTCCGAAGTTTCGTTAAAAGTAATCGTAGCTTTTAATTTTTAAAAATAATCAGGCTGTCAAGTCTTCAGATAAAAACACGTCCCCTTCGCCTTTATCAAACTTTCCAGAGACAGCCAAATAACATGCGACTAGCGGCGGGCAGTGGGTGAGGGTCGTTTCGTCTTTGTCGGCTGAAAATCTCACTCAAAATATTTTTTAAAATTCTTTTCATAGCAGTGCAAATTTTTTGTTAAGAATAATCAGAATATTTAATTCTCCAAATAACTTTTAAAACAATAAATTTCTTTCAGGTTTTTTATCGGAGGCACATTATTCGACATTAACTCTTCAAGTTAATCGGCGGCAGGATTTTCTAAGTTTCTTTACATCTTCAGCCATAAGTTCTGTGGTAGGCGACCAGTCGTGAGTCGTGGCTTCTCAATTGGAAATACTTTCCCCTCAGTCGTCACATTTCGACTGCAATTTCAAAAACTACCCAAACAACAATTGATTTTTCGTACTGAGTTCGGATTTTTATAGCTGTCCAAAATTCTCTCGGGGGATCTACGTGACTCAAAGCTTTGACCAATGAGATTATTTTCCACCCACACGATTTACGGGGAGCCATGACTCGATTAATGAAATATCAACAGCTCACATGACGTAATGTGTTTCTGTCTTTTTTCTTCGAATTACATCATCTGATTTTCGATTTTAGAATCTGTTACCAGGAAAATATTCTGAGGATTTAACCCTACCTAACCTCATCAAGGAAATCCTGGCATTTTGTTATAACTACTGCTATTTTTCAAACTTCCACTTTCCTCAAAACAATTCGTTTCATATACGAAAAAAGAAGAAACTATATTTTTCTCTTTTTTCCCAATTATCAGACAATTTCACTATTCCCCGTATTTTTCAAGTACATAATAGTATTAAAAATATCTTTTTTTACGTGAGCTCACATTGCGTATTACAATAAAACATAACTAAAAATACCACTACTATCAATTTCTCTCACTCGGTTATATTAAAACAAAACCAAAAATGTACCGATGTGGAAATAGTGTTACAGGGAGCACCACTAGACTTTTACACATTAGAATCAGGTACACTTACTCACGCAAGCATCAACCTTCCAAAAGCACTTTAAAATGCAAAAACACAGACAAATCCATGATAGTCAATATTTAAACAAGAGAGCGGAACCAAAGAAACGTACGAATAAAAGAGTCCTTAATAATAGCTAAACTCCACCAACAGATTAACAACAGACAGAAGCTCAATCTAAATTATATAACTGAATAATTAACCCTATCACGCAACTGACACACACCGGTTGCATATTTGGTATACAATCCACATAGATTCCAATAGAGACGAACTCAAGAGAACTCAATGTTAAATTCATTTATTTAATTTAACAGAGTAATATAATTTATAAAAGGTTTTACAATGGGAAATACATATTTCACCGCATCTTGATGTTATTATCGCGCTTCGTTAGACTCAAATGGTACAACA
The DNA here is from genome assembly GCA_037127315.1 of Ascarosepion bandense. Classification (NCBI taxonomy): domain Eukaryota; kingdom Metazoa; phylum Mollusca; class Cephalopoda; order Sepiida; family Sepiidae; genus Ascarosepion; species Ascarosepion bandense. The sequence continues at coordinate 3,153,200 of JBBBDQ010000860.1, read as the reverse complement.
GTTGGTCCTCCAAAAAAAAGGGGGGGGGGGGAAAGACCAACTGTTGTACCATTTGAGTTTGACGAGTCGCGATAATAGGTGAAATATGTATTTGCCATTGTAATAATCTAAAATCTTTTTAAAATTATATATATATATATATATATATATATAGTCGCTCTGACTATATATATATACTTATTTACTTGCGCTTGAATCTGTTAGTATGAAAGTACACAGACCGAGATTTTTCAGACAAAATCAAATATATTACTTTCCTTTATCTGTATAATAGGCCTTGAGTAAGTCTGTTTGTTTTTTATACTTGTTGAAGACATATGTATGTTATTCGTGAATTATCTTTTTAAAAATTAATTAATTTATTTTGAGTCGTGTTTTCTATCCAGTTTTTCTTCATAGCTTAAAATCTTATTCCTGTGTCAAATTCTTTTGCTAAAGGCAACCTCCGATCAAGTGTTGGCCAAACGATTCTGAAAGAGTTTGTTAAAAATGATTACCAGTTTAACAATTCTGTTTAAGCTTTGTGTTATCAAAGTTTTATTCACACACACACACACACACACACACACACACACACACACACACACACATATATATATATATATATATATATATATATATGTTCATATCTATCTATCTGTCGCTTTTCATAGCTATGTAATTTTATCTATTTCAATTTGTGCATATGTATCTATCTATATATCTATGAAATTAATTGTTTGAACATTATTTTTGATGTTTGTTACGGAAATGTGTGTTATTCAGCAGGATACGAACCTGCAAACTCTATCCACATAGGTGAAGCCACCAATGAAAAATAAAATAAAAAATATCGTAAATAATCAGGTCGGTAGAAATAAATATATAAAACTGTTTGATTATAAACGGAATATAAACATAAATACGAGTATCGATCAAAAATAATGTTCAAACAAATAATTGCAAAATGGCAGTTTGTTTATAATCATTTTATTAACCCTCGTTAATATATATATATATATACGCTCTCACACCCTGATTGAGCAATCTGGAAGAACGGTAGATTTGAAAAAAACAGTAGCTATTCTGGCATGTACACATCTTTCATTCAGTAATGGATTAGAGCTATTGGGCGGGTATAATGACAATATACACGCTAAAACTTCTGCCTTCTTCTACCGAACGCCCTACAGAGGTAGAATAGCCAACTGACGTCAATTCGGTCGTGTTTCAATCCTGGGTTAAAAGCAATCAGTGTCTAACCGTACTGATGAGCTGTGATACGGCGAAACAGATCTGTCTGCGGATGACTACATATTGATTGTTTAATACTTCGTTTTTGGTCTTAATAGGGTTCGACCAGTACACATCTGTATTAAAAAGTGTTATATACAATTATATTGTAGAACTTTTGAATATTTTCCATTTTTAAACGAGTAATTGTCGGTTGTTTATAAACAATTTCGGTAATCTTCGTTTATATCCAACTATCTATAAGAAAATATTAATATGTATTGATATATGTACCCGATTGAAAGTGTTCTGTATCGCTGTCTTAATATCTATCTATCTATCTATTTATCTATCTATCTATAAGAGCTTGTTCATGGTTATCTATCTATCTATCTATCTATCTATCTATCTATCTATCTATCTATCTATCTATCTATCTATCTATCTATCTATCTGAGCCTGTTCATGGTTATCTATCTATCTATCTATCTATCTATCTATCTATCTATCTATCTATCTATCACAGCCTGTTCATGGTTATCTATCTATCTTCTATCTATTCTGGTGATCTTATAATCATTTAACCATTTTGCTGTTGATGATGATGCCTAAAAGCAGAGCTCCCAATGAAGAATATTCTGTTGCATTATTTCGCTTATATTCAAGATGTCTAAAACAATAAAAGAAATACTAGTAACGCCGCCAGCAAGTTAAAGGATAGCATTAACTTAAATACTAAACACTTCAAGACTACTGCAACATGAGTTACAAAAGTGGTTTTAAAAACATTTGGAAATAATTTTTGAGAAAATTTTAGAAATAAAATGACGATGCTTTTAGCAGAAATAATCACAAACGCATGGAGAACGCAATCGACATTGAGAACACCGGATAAAGATTCAAGAGCAGGTGTTTGGCTTTCTTGATGTCTTGGAAAATTAAAATCACGCAATGATTATATGATTATTCGTAAAAATACAAAAAAAAAAGGAATCTTTTTTTATTCTTCTTCTCTGCATTCCCATCTTTTCTGTAATTGATGGATATAATTTTAAAAAAATTATCTCTCAGTTTGTTCTTTTCGTTCCTATATTCAAACCCTTTTTTATTTCATCTCATTCGTTTCATATTACATGGTTTCCCCTTCTGTTACCGTTTTATTTGGCTCCGGATTTCCTATCTTTCGTGTTGGTGTTTTTCTCTTCCACATTTTGATGCACGCATTCATCCTTTCCTTTGAACTCTCACTATCTGTTCATTTTTTTCTTTTTCATTCATTTTTCGGTAAAATTCTTTAAGTTCTTCATCTTTTTCGTTTTCTCTTCTATACTTGTTATGATTTTCTTTTTTTCTTTCACGTTGCGTTTATGTTCTTTTTATATTTCTTAGCATTTTCCATTCTTGGTGTCATTGATTCTTTCTTCCTTGTTTATAACATTTGCTTTCTCTTATTTTCTACATTTTCACTTTTATCTTTCTTTTTTTAATTTCAAGTTCATGACATTTATTTACTCGTTCTTTCATATGAGTTTTTTTTCATCTCATTTCCTTTTTCTTAATTTTTCTTTCTATATTTCCTTGCATCTTTCATCTTTTTTCATGAGCTTTAGTTTTTATTACTTTCTTTTAATGTCTTTATTCCTATCGTTCTACAACAAATTATTCATTTGTTAATTCTTTTCTTTTTTATTCATTTTTCGGTAAGCTACTTTAAGTTCTTCATCTTTTTCATTTTCTCTTCTACACTTGTTTTGAATTTTTTCTTCTTTCAGGTTGCGTTTATATTCTTTTTTTATTTCTTAGCATTTTTCATTCTTGGTGTCATTGATTCTTTCTTCCTTGTTCATAACTTATACTTTCTCTTATTTTCTATATTATCACTTTTATCTTTCTTTTTTTTTTCTAGTTCATGAAAATTTTCTCGTTCTTTCATATAAGCTTTTTTCATCTCATTTTCTTTTTCTTAATTTTCTCTCTATATTTCTTTGTATCTGTCATCCTTTTTCATGAGGTTTTGTTTTTATTACTTTCTTTTAACGTCTTTATTCCTATCGTTCTACAACAAATTATTCGCTTTTATTTTCATTTTTAATTTTCCATCACTGTTTATATTTATCTTTAGTTTGCTTTTCTTTCTTTCTTTCTTTCTTTCTTTCTTTCTTTCTTTCTTTTAAAATTGTTTTTTAATTAAAATTACTTGTAACTGTTTACACACTTTTTTCTTTCTTTCTCTTAAATTTTTGTTTTTAAAATAACACGTCTTTTCATGGTTTACCGTCTTTCTTTCCTTTTTCTCTTTCAAATTATTTTTATATTTACAATATTTTTTTCTTCACAATATTTTTCTTCCTTTCAAAATTGATTTTTTTTCATATTAACACTTTATTTTACTGTTTATATTGTATCTTTCTTGATTTTTGAATAATTTATTAGCATCTTTATTCCTCGTTCTCTAATTTATTTTTAATTCTTCAATTCCTGCCTTGAAGTTAAAAAAATTGAAAAGTACGCCATTTTTAAAATTAAATTCTACGTATTATTTCCTCCTATTTTCCCTACGTTTCTTTCTTTCTTTTATTCATTTTCTTGCCTTATTACCTTCATTGAAATTTTACACACCTTATACTTCTATTAATTCCTTTTCACCGACAAATGCTGCCCCACCGTTCATACTCCTTTTCACTTCATCTATGACGTGTTGTATACTGTTATGTGGCTACACCTCCAGATTCCCGTTCATTTCCCTGCGCTGCCTGTCGCCAACAAAATCAACATGGAAACAATACGCATGCATATGTTGCAAATAAACTTTTCGGCAAACAGCCTACACCTTTGTTCTAAACGTGGAAGAGTGTCCTTGGAAATCAAGCTTTTCAATGGACAGCTCCGCTTTGAATAGCGTGAATTTGAAACTTAATCTTCAAAGGATGAAAACTGCCAAGCATATGGTAATATGATCAGTTTACATGAAGGCAAATAAATACCTGTTTCTATGTGTCAACCGTTTCTGAACATAGGCAAACACTTCAAACAAATATTTAAAAGATACTTCTATATTTCATTTCACGCCAAAATATATTTTTCATGTTGAATTTGGCAATATGGCAGGATAAGGGCATGCAAACTATCTTGTCTTCAAATCTATATCCATTTAAAAAATTAAAACATCGGTTTAAAGTGAAGTCAAAGATAAACAAGATATGCGGTCAAAAGTTAAGCCTCCATGTTCTGCACTCGTTATTGTCCCACGGGACGATAAAATAGAGGGTGTATAAGGCGTTGATTTTATGAACTTTTGATTTAATTTTTCCACTATTCTTACTTGTTTACATTTTGCTAGAGATAAGAAATTGCAAAAATGTTCCAAATTTTTCGATTTTCCAAGCGCTTTTAGCCTCTTTACACGTCATTTTCAAGTGTTTTTTTTAGTGTTCTTATGTCCTCATGTTTGACTATAATGTAATTTTTTTCTGTTTTTAGAGTTGTTGCTTTTTTTAAGTTCTTAAATGCTGTCACGTGATAAATTATTATTCCTATGCCATGTCGCTCTTGAGGTTTTCCTCTTGGGAAAAGTGTGCTCTGCTATCCACTAGATCAGTATTATCAATTATACCTCGCGTTGCTTTTCCCTGTCTCACTCTCTCTATATCTGCCCCATGAATATTAGATTCTCAAAGTTCACCTTCCGCATTACGTGTCCCATCAATTGCAGTTAGTCAGTTAAGTACCATACGTGACAAACGTTTTGACTGGGCAGAAGATTATCCTTCAGAAAGTTGCTATTGCTTTCTGTAATCATCCAAAGATATAGAACCCAATCTGTTCTATTATTTAACCCATAACTGGAAGGAATAGACGGATTAATACTTTTCCCAATGGTATTTGTACGTGAGTGAATGCAAGGAATTCAACTGGAATTCGAACTCGGCTCCAATTTATCGTTGCGAGCCGATATGCATTGCACCAAACGCACATCCAACTTCAGCTGTCTCTTCCTGATGTTAAATATGTTTCTTTTTCGTTTGCATCCTCTTCAAATCCTTGTCATTGCTTACCAGTTCGTTTTGTGGTATCTTTGACATCTTTCTGTAGAATCCCATACCTGTTGATTCCAGTCCCTTTCATCTTTGATGAGATTTTCCAGTATTCACTGTCATATAAGAGGACAGATATTACATAACAGCCCCGTACTCTTTTCTTTGATTCCAACAAATATATCCTGTCTCTCAAAACTCTGCATAGCTTTTGAAATGCGACCTTGCCTATGCCAGGGTACTTAACAGATATTGCACCTACAAATACTAAGGAAAAGATTATTTGAGAAAGATATCAATAAAACATGTTTTACTGAGCTGTGATAGTCTCTTAGGTTCAGCAAACTAAAGGAAGTCGTTTTAGAGATCTGAGTCTCATATAAAAACGGTCGCATGTTTGAACATTGCTGGAAAACGTATCTTTTTATTAGGTTTTCTTGAGTGTGCAAAATGATGTAGATAATGTTAAAAAGTGCAAAACGCTACTCCTAGGCAATCACGGATGTCTGCTAAAATAAGGTATAAAGCATGGAAGTTATACACTGTAAGTATAAACGAATCAATACTAAATGATAACTGTCAGAAATATGAAAGTTATATAGGTTTAGCAGACGGTCTCTGGTCAATGATCACAATATATTCAAAAGCAGAAAATATTAAGACAGTAGAAACCTATGAAAACGTATATAATAGGTCATAACACAAACAAAAAACACGGTAGATAAAAAAGAATATATGAAAAACACTACTAGTATTAGTAACCATATGACAGAGGAAAAAATACTGGTAATTGCCTGTCAAGAAAAGGAAAAAAGTCCTAAAGTAAATGACTACAACTCATTTGAAAAAGTAGACACTAATCAAAATATTTCATCGCTATCGACATCATTAGTGACATGACAGAATATAATCCGATGAAATCCGATTGAATGAATACTCAGATTAATAGAATGCTAACATAGACTATGGAATCAGATTGTTTATTAATGAAAAGAGAACAGAGAATAATGATGTAAGAACGTAGATTAACAGAGTGAGAACACAGATTAACTTAATGAAAACGTTAGTTCATCGAATGGAAACAAAGATTAATGAATTGAGAACATAGATTAATAAAATAATAGAAAAGATTTTGGAATGAAAAGTTAGATTAATGGTAATAAAACGCAGAATACCAGGATGAAACATAACGTCGCCAATCGTGTTGACCGCAGTGTACACGCGTATATATATATATATATATATATATATATACATGTAGTCCATAACGTCCGTGTGACTTTTAAAATATATAACTGAAAAAGAACTTTATGGAAACCCTCTACATATCCCAGAAAGCCCACCAAAATTTTATCCAAACAGCAAAACAAACAAAAAGAAAATATACAAAGTAAATAAATATAAAAATAAAAATAAAAATAAAAATAAATAAATTAATGAATAATGACGCGATTGGAATTCCACGGAGAATGACGTGTTTTTCTGAGGCTCTTGAAAACGTAACGTTTTTTTTCTAATGAAATTTTTCTTTTTTCTTCGTATATTATTTAAATTATCGGTTTCTTCTTTAAATGATCCTAATAGATTCATCAACTAGTTTTCTTGTTATTCATATTTCTCTAATTGTCGATATTTCAAAATACTTTTAGACTATGAAAATCTTTCTTAAAAACAAAAAATACATAATAAAAAATAAATAATCTTTCTTAAAATAAAACATAAGACAACTGAAAAAAATACGATGAAAAACACTAAAACAGTTTGATACAATTTCTACGATAGTTTTTCTTAGAAAGAATACGTATTTATTTATTTTTATTTAATCATTCATTTTATTTATTTATTTATTTTTTTATAAGCTTATTTTCGACGATTTTAATGAAAGAATAACAGAATATACAGTGGGCGAACAAATTATTTTTCAATTTCAGGCAGTAATAAACTCAAACTTATGTCAACTTTTCTTTTCCATTAAATTTTGATTTTTTTTATCTTAACAATTATTTTTGTCGCAAAGACTAGTGATAGTAGCAACCATTTTTTCTTTTAACAAAATACTCTCTAAGTGTAGTGATGATTTTTTCTTTGAGCGGCTTTTACGTTTTTTTTTAACCAGCGTCTTTCTCTTTGATTTTTTTTTCTATATGAATTTCTGTTTTACTATTTTAACATGAATATGAATTTCTCTTCGTATATTATTTAATTTATCTGTTTCTTCTTTAAATGATTCCAATGAATAGAATCATAAGTTTTCTTATTATTTATATTTCCTTTAGTTGTCGATATTTCAAAATAATTTTTTAAAACTATTATAATTTTCTTAAAACAAAAAACAAAACAAAACAACAGAAAAAATACGATGAAAACCATTTTGATCATAATTTCTACGATATTCTTTTTAGTAAGAAAAATCACTTATTTATATATTTATTTTTATTTATTCATTTATTTATTCATTTTATTTACTTATTTAATTTAATTTATTTTGTTTTATGACCCTATTTTTAAAATAGATAAAAATGACTGAATACAATGGACGAACAAATTATTATTTTATTTTAAATCTCACAACACTAATAAACTTAAACGTATGTCAACTTTTTCCTTTCCATTAATTTTTTCTTAACAGTTATTTTTCTTACAAGGACTAGTGATAGTAGCAACAATATTTTTAACAAAATATTCTAGTGTAGTAATGTTTTGTTTCGTTGAGCGGCGGTTACGCTCAAGTTTATTTTTTTTTTAACCAGCGTCTTTCTCTTTGATTTCCAATCGCGTCTCTGCCAGCTGTTGCTTGGCAACCCATTTAGGAGAAGGATAACTCTGAACAACAACCAGCAACTCAAGGTGTTACTCGTGCCGAGAAATGAATGGCTATTGCGAATGAGGTTACAAAAGATCCCCTACAGGCTTCGGGACTCTGTTTGTAAATGACCGTTACCCAACGTGCCGGACAACTTTTGCTAGACTTTTGGACCCGTGCGCCACACATGGAAAAATATAAAAAATACCAATAGAAATAAAATGTCCAGTATGGCTCTTCTAGTGGATACACAGGGAGCCCGTCCTTCAGGAGGGAACCTACCTGAGGTCGAAAAATCTGCCATTGGAACAAATTCCTACACAAAGAATGAATCATCAGGTGCCTACAACCAGGATAATCCTAATGATGGCCCAGAAAATTCTCCGGCTAGATCTATAAACGAAAGAAAAAATAAAATGGTCTCGTGAGAAGTACAAAGGCGTTATAATTGCATTTCATTAAACGTTACTCAAACCTAAAAAAAAACGTCACTCGCCAAACAGATGACACTTGGCGAGAAAAGGTTGGACAAACAAATAGAAAGTACATTGACGAAAATAAATTATCCAATGTAAGAAGATACATCATGCGAAATAACCGATTGACAGGGAATTGAATTAATTAGATAAAAAGAATTGTAACCAGAATAGACGAATCAATAAAATATGAAAAAAAAACCGGAATCAGAAAAAAAAGTCGTAACATCAAACAAGCCACACGTCATAATGTAAAAACCGTGATACCCACAAATCACTGTGAAGATAATACTGTAAGTTTAGACGTGCTGGAAATGTGTGATCTGAGTTAATTACAAGACGACAATAAAACGAGTTCAGAACATACTGAACAGAATTATTTTACGAGAAACAAGAACAGTATACAGGAAACCAAGGGAGAAATCAAGAACCATATAAGTCAAATGCAAAATATTGCAATGGAGGAACAAAAACAGCTCCCAAAAGTACAACCATCAAAGCTCGAAACTATTAAGCTCTACAATGCAGCACTCAAATTAATTTTGGATAAAGAAGACACTCATAAATCTCAATGAAACAATATATGCATCAGCAATAGCAGTAACAAATTAAAAACAAGACATTCACGCAGACAAAAGATCCACCTTGGAAAAGAAAAAGACAAAAAGAAATCGACCAACTTAGAAGTGAACTATCAGTACTCGATGAACTGACAAAAGGAATAAATGTAAAAACTAGAAAAGGCAGAAGAGTTAAAAGAAAATACATTAAAAATAATAATGAATTCCTATGAACTAAGGAAAAATAAAGCAAACAATACAACTGAATGCTCAAAGAATAAGACGCTATGAGAAAAATCAAGCTTCTACAGACAAAACAAGATTTTTCAACCCGATGCAAAGAAATTTTACGGGGAAATAGGTAAAAAAAGAATTGAAGTGACAGTCCCGACTCCGCAAAATGGAAGAAGTTATACAGTTCTGGGAAAAATATGGGTCTGCATTAATGAACATAACAAAGAAGTAGATTGGATTGCACAAGAGATAGAACGAATTAAAAATAAACCAGAACAGACATGGGCTGGAATCACAGAAGAGGATGTTAAATGTACACTGAAAAAAGCACACAAATGGAAATTTCCTGGTACAGATAAAATTCCTAACTTTGGGCTATTTTATTTAAATACAGCACATAAAATACTAGCCAAAGAACATCAAGATTTGGTTAACGATCCCACTAAAATGACTGCATGGCTGTCCAAAAGAATTATATTTCTTATACCCAAGAATAATGACACAAACAAAGCAAAAAGTACAGACCAACATACAAAATATTAACATCTATTTTAACAAAGCAAACATATTTCTTCTTCGAAAGAAATGACATATTAACACTTGAATGTAGATGTAAAGACTAATTGCTTATTAACAAAATGGTCCTGGAAAACTGCTACAATGCAAAGAAAAATCTTAGTACTACCTGAATAGATTATCGTAAGGCATTCGATAGTGTATCACATTCCTGCATCTTAAAGACTTTAAATATATACAAGATATCACCCATCATCATCAATTTCATCAAAAAATGCATGTCGATATGGAAAACAACCCTTTTCCTCAATCATATAAATGGAACCAATAAGTCTGGTGAAATAAACATCAAAAGAGGTATATATCAGGGTGACTCTTTGTCTCCCTTGTTATTCTGCATAACATTAATAGCACTAACCAGTCAACTTAACAAGACAGAATGTAGTTATAAAATAGCCTAAAAAAATAAGCCATCTATTTTACATGGATGACTTAAATTTGTATGCTAGAAGGATAAAGTGCTGGAAGGTCTTCTGCAAGCTGTAAAATGCTTCAGCGAAGACATTGGAATGAAATTCAATTTGAATAAATGTGCTAAAGCTACAGATTTACGTGGATCACTCCAACAAACATCCTCAATTAGTTTAGAATCTGCTGTAACAATAAAAGAATTAAAACCAGAAGAAGCTTATAAATACCTAGGTGTAAATGAAGGTGAAAAGTTTTACCATAAAAAATGAAAGGAATAGTGCGTAAAGAGTACTATACGACTGATATTAAAAACTGAATTGAATTCTCAGAAGAGAATTATGGCCATTGATAGCCTTGATATACCAGTTGTCCAATATAGTTTCAACATCTTAAACTGGACTCTAAACGAGATCAAGCGAATGGATTCTAAAACAAGAAAGATTCTTTCTAAGCATGAGATGCATCATCTAAAGGCTGATGTAAACCGTCTATACATACCACGTAAATACGGTGGAAGAGGTCTTATTCAGCTAGAATTGTCATACAAGACAACAACTATTAGCTTACTAACATACATAGAAACAACAAAGGGCTGGATGATACAATTAGTTAAACAACATGGAAATAGAAAGAAAAATATTCAATAATAAAATAAGGCAGTAAATACAAACAAGATTTACATTTAGTAGATTCTGTAGAAAAGCAAAACAGAAGCCAAGAACCAACATTTGCGGCAAAAGATATGAAATTGAAAGCCAAAGATAAAGCTCTTGAACTGACGAAACAACGCTAGCAAGACAAACCTCTGCATGGCCAATATCCAGAACGTGCCAATAAATCCAGTGTTGATAAAGTTAATACTCATCGACGGTTACGTGCATCTGGATTAAATCTGAGACTGAAGGCTTTATTCTTGCAGTGCAAGACAAAAGTCTTTTCACTAGGAACTTTCAGGCAAATATTATACACAATAACGTGGATCCAAAGTGCTGGTTCTGTGATAAACACCAAGAAACAATAGACCATCTAATCTCAGGATGCTCTGTACTTGTCCTAAATGAATATAAAAATCGTCACGATAGAGCGGGGCAATATTTACATTGGACAGTTTGCAAACACTATGGAAAATATGTAAACAAACACTGGTTCGAACATCACCCAGCACCGGTTACAGAAATAGATGTCACCATTCTATGGGATTACACCATCTACACAGACAGAAAAATTGAAGCAATATGGCCGGACATTATTGTTAAAAACCAGAATGAAAATACTTGCCTATTAATTGATATGGCTTGTCCAGCGGATTGTAACATAGAAACCAAGGAATTCAAAAAACTGTCAAAATATAAAGACCTGGAAATTGAAATAGAAATAATGTAGAAATTGAGAATGAGGATCATGCCAGTGATAGTAGGTGCATGATAAAAAAAGGAACAAAACAAGACATTGAAAGAATCCCAAAAATCCCAAGCTTAAGAGATATACAAAAAATTGTCTTGTTAAGTAGACACTATGGAGAACTTTGTCTATGTAACACTAGGGATGATATGGGAGATAGAAAGTACTTGAAATGGAGCTATAACGACACACTATATCCTGCCTTAGGTCTTCACGCAGACTTGGTAGTTCGTGCGACTATATTAGAAATCGAAATGTTATGAAAAATGAAAACATAATAATAATAATAATAATAATAATAATAATAATAATAATAATAATAATATATATATATATATATATATATATATATATATCACCGGACATTGAGGTTAGTATACACCGAGCAGAATGACGGTTTGTTTCATCTTGATATTTTTTGTTCTGTTTCCATTAATTTAATTTTTCATTTGGAAATGAGTTCTATCACTGCATTAATCTATGTTCTCATTTCGTTAATCTTTTTTCATTCGATTAATTTACGCTCTCATTTTGTTCATCTATGTTCTCACCCCCTTATTTTACTTTCTCTTTCCATTAATCAAAAATCTTATTCTAAAATGTATGTTATCCCTTCATTAATCCATATATTTCATTCCAATTTTTTACGTTCACACTAAACTAAGTTGCGTTCCTATTTCATTCATCTAAGTCTTCAGTATGACGATAAACTACATCCGGCAAGAAGATCTCAGATCTAGAGTTTAGAGGTTTTGAAGGGCGTGAAATATATATATATTTTTTTTACAAGTTTCATACTGTCTTTGGGATTCAGAACTGTTTAGTATCCCAACTATGGGTAAATAGTGAATACGCAAACACTACGAATGTACAAAAAATGGTGGGGTGAAATAATTATAATCGTTTCTTTTTAATTTTGTTAATAACCGAAAAGAATGAAAACATGTATCTGCGTTTTTGTTAGTGGCTTAGCCCAATGACGACGTTCGGTTTTCAATTATCACCAGATATATTTAGAGAAATATGACATAATCAAATTCTTTATTTGACAATGTGTGATTTTTATGCGTTGCCGAAGTATTTCGCTGAATGTTCTTTTTGCGTTTCTACATTCTTACGCACTTTAATTGAGGCCCTAAGTACAAGAAAGTACTTAGAAAGAAAAAAACACTTTAGCCTAACACCGTATTCCCCAAATCTTCATCTATCTGGAAAGGAACTCGACTGTATCATCAGGTACTCGCTTCGTCTTCTTCTTCTGCTAATACTACTACTACTACTATGTGCCGTGTCCCTTCAGGACGGAGGCAATCAAAGCCTTCTACATAAATCAATCCCCAATGGATATCAGCACGCGTTTTGCTATTAGCCCACCCAAACTCCACTCTGATATCCTCTTGTTCAAGCTCTTCAAGTATGTTAGGGGCTTCTTTCCTGTGTCTCTCTTTCCCTCTTTGTCCTTTGAGTATTAGATTCTCTTAGTCCTTCTTCCTCATTATATGTCCCAGAAACTTTAGCTGTCTTTTCTTGATGTTCAGTATTAGTTACTTTTTCGTTTCCATTCTCTCCAAAATCTCATCATTGCTGATATTCGTAGTCCATGTTATCCATAGTATCCTTCTGTAGAACCATATTTCGGTTGCTACAAGTCTCTCCTTCATCTTTGATGAGATTGTCCAGCTTTCCTTGACATACTGAAGAACAGACATCACAGAAAAATCCAGTTCTCTTCTTTGTTTCCAACAAAGTTTTCCTTTCTCTCAATACTCTACTGAGCTTCTGGAATAGAACCATGCCGATTCGCTTTCGGGTCCGTGTGTCGCATTTGCCGTCTTGTGCTAAATCGCTTCCCAGAAATTTAAATTTCTGTACTTGCTTGATTTTAGTATCTCCCGCTTCTAGTTGATCTTTTGGATTTCTCTTTTTACTATTAATAACCAGTTATTCAGTTTTCTTGTAGTTTATTGGTTATTCTTTATTTTCACCTTTCTTCAGTTATTTTCTGTAGAAGGTTTTCCTTGTCCGCTATTAGCACAGTATCCCCTGCGTATCTTATAGTGTTCTTATTGTGGCCGCAACTGTTTAATTATTGCCTGATCTCTAGAGCTCTCAGAATTTTCTCATTGTTGCGTAGTGCATAAATCTTTAAGTCGTGCCATCGACGTAGGATAATATGTATATTTCTTAATTTATATAATATTTCTGTTTATACTATATTGGGCACTGGTTTATTTACACTTGAATAATATTTTTCCAGGATGTGTATTCCAATATGTATATTTATTAATTCACACACACACACACACACACACACACACACACACACACACACACACACAAATATATATATATATATATATATATGGGCACCTCGAGGTGGTGTAATGGCTAGCAATCTTGTCTCGTCACAATCATTAAAATTGAGTGAGAAGTTCGATTCTCACTGGGTGCCCCATATTTTCGGCCTTGTGCTACATCTCCGATGCGCTTAGAAAATCAACAGGGCACCTCGAGGTGGTGTAATGGTTAGCAAGGTTTTCTGGCTTGAATCCTTACAACTGAGTCCTCACTGGGTGTCACTTACTTTTGGCCTTGGGTCACATCTACGCTACGCTTAGAAAACCACCATATATATATCACCATATCACGATATATATATATATATATATATATATATATATATATATATATATATATAGTCATCCGCAGACAGATCTGTTTCGCTGTATCACAGCTCATCACTACGGTTAGACTCCGATTGCTTTTAACTTGAAACGCGACCGAATTAGCGTCAGTCGGCGATTCTACCTCTGGGCTATCGGTGTTCGGTAGAAGAAGGCAGACTTTTTAGCGTGTATATTATCATTATACTCACCCAGTAGTATATATATATATATATTGTTTAATACTTAGTGTTTGGTCATAATGAGGTTAGACTAATGCACATTTGTATCATAAAGTGTTTTAAATTGCGCGTTCAAAAAATCATTGCAACAAGAGCAATCAAATAAAACACCGTTACACTAGCTTTTTTAAAAAGAAAAACGGAAAACCTTAAAACCAATTATTAAAAATCTCACAGTAGAAGCCTAGGTTGCGTAATAACTCGTTTAAAAATGGAATATATATATATATATGTTTCACATCTGCGCTTGACGCCTGTCAAGTCTCGCAGCTTTGCCCTCTCGTCAACTCCGACCACGCTGTAGTCTCTCTCAGTATTTCTTTCCAATCTCACTCCCCCCCAGGAGCCCCCTACCTATAGGACCTCCTACCTATACCAAAAAGCTGACTGGGATACCTTTCGCGATTTCCTCTGCGACGTCATTTGGGGAAAAGTGTTCGACCTATCAGTTGATGACTGTGCCTCTGAGGTCTCGTCATGGGTGAAAGCTGGCATTGAAGCCTTCATACCCACCAGGAAGTATTGCTTAAAACCTCATTCCTCTCCGTGGTTCTCTCCGGCCTGCTCAGCCGCCATTGCCCACAGGAACCATTACTTCCGTCTATTCCGGAGACAGTCATCTGATCACAATAGGCGTCTGTTCATATCTGCTCGCAATGAGTGCAAGAGAACCCTAAATGACGCCAAACGGTTGTTTGCTGAGAGAATTCGACAGCGCATAGCTGACCGCAAGTTTGGCTCCAAGGACTATTGGATGATTTGCAAACGAGTGCTCAACAATAGGAAATCCTCAATACCTCCTTTAATCAATGAATTCGAGGTTCTCACGTCATCTGCTGACAAGGCTGAGTACTTTGCCCGCAGATTCTCATCCAACTCCGCATTTGACTCGTCCGGAGTACAACCACCCGACTTCCCTATTAGAACTGAGGCCAAACTGCACCGTGTATATATTACTCCGACAGTAGTATCCTGAGAAATTTCAAAACTCGACCCCTATAAGGATTGTGGAGACGATGGAATCCCGGTGATAGTCCTTAAGAGGTGTGCTCCTGAACTTTCCCCTGTCCTCTATAAACTATTTAACTACTGCCTTTCTGCTTCCTGCTTTCCTGCATGCTGGAAGTTCTCTTCAGTCAATCCTGTATTTAAGAATTGTGGTGAACCCTCGGACCCATCCAACTATCGCCCTATCAGTCTTCTACCGATATTCGGGAAAGTATTCGAGGCCATAATCAATGCTGAAATAGTTCATCATCTCACTGCCCACAAACTCTTCTCTGACAGGTAATATGGATTCCGCTTTGCCAGATCCACGGACGACCTGCTAACAACCGTTACGGAGTACATGCCACAGGCGCTTGATGAGTCTGACGAGGCTCGCGCGGTTGCTCTGGACATCTTCAAGGTTTTCGACAGGGTTTGGCACTCTGGCCTCCTTTGCAAACTACGGGGTTACGGTATTACCGGTCGCTTGCTTGATCTAATCCAATCTTCCTTAAATAACCGCAAAATGAAGGTCGTTTTGAATGTGCGCGCTCTTTGTCCTACAGCACGAATGCTGGTGTCCCACAGGGCTCTATCCTGGGTCCAACGCTCTCCCTTATTTTCATCAACGGCCCCCCAGATGAGATCAAGTCCCAAGTAGGCATCTACGCAGATGACACTACAATATACTCCCGCACCAGTAAGAAACCTGTCGTGGCGGACAGACATAATCTCGCTGCTGACCTTGAACGGGATCTACACTCTTTGGTGAACTGGGGCAAGAATTGGCTTGTCAACTTCTATTCGTCTAAGACCAAGCTGTTGTCTGTCAACCATTACAGGCAACCTCTCCTGCCTCCCATAAGCATGGACCAAGCGATTCTCCCAGAGAGCAATATACTACGCCTCCTCGGACTTACCCTGTCCTCAGACCTCAAATGGAACCACTATATTGATTCCATAGCAAAATCTACTCCTAAGAAGGTTGGGTCACTTTGTCGATCCAAGATGTTTTTTGCGCCTGAATCCATCCTGCATATATACAAGTCAACCATCCGTCCGTGCATGGAGGACTACTGCCATTTATGGTCAGGCGCCCCTATAGTTCTCC
This sequence comes from Ascarosepion bandense, assembly GCA_037127315.1. Lineage (NCBI taxonomy): Eukaryota > Metazoa > Mollusca > Cephalopoda > Sepiida > Sepiidae > Ascarosepion > Ascarosepion bandense. Next base: position 3,136,490 of record JBBBDQ010000860.1, on the reverse strand, counting down.
TCAGTGTTCTTGACAAGCTCCAAAGGAGAATTTGTAATGTGATAAGTACTGATCTGGCGGCTCGACTGCAGCCACTTCCCCACCGTCGAAATGTGGCCTCCCTTTGTCTGTTCTATAAATACTTTCATGTCTTCTGCTCGGAAGAACTTAAGTCACTGGTGCCTCCTCAACAGGTGTTTACTCGTGCAACCAGATTGGCAACTGGGTCCCACCCATTCACACTCAGGCTAGCCAAATGCAGACGACAATTCTACTCCTGCAGCTTCTTCTCTCGCACTTCCGGCCTGTGGAACTCGCTCCCGTATTCTTGCTTTCCTGACGGCTACAACCTCCAGAAATTTAAATGCAAAGTCAATACTCATCTACTAACCACTGGACTCTAGCTCTCTCCCCACCCCCGTATAACCTTCCTTTTCTCTCCACCTATGTATCTGTCATCGCACCTGCTTTTTCAGCTTTCTATTGCTCCTTTCTAACTAGTTTGTACTCCTCATTCTTTTCTAATTAATCTTATCACTGTTCTGTAGCCCCATGCACATCAGTGGCATTTCCGCCTTGCTCGGGGTGAAATGATTAAAAAAAAAATATGTGTGTGTGTGTGTGTGTGTGTGTGTGTGTGTGTGTTTAAGCAAGAAATGTTCTTTAAGACAAATAAGGTCTATCTTTTTGTATCTGCTGAACTAATTTTCTGTTTTTATGCAGGCTGTTTGCTGCCAGTATCAATTCTTGTTTGTTCTAATGTTTTTAGAAATAGGTCTCAGTTGCTAAGCATTTCTATCATGTCTTTGTGATATACTTTGTCAAATCCCATTGGGTAGTCAATAAAACACGGGTACACGTCTTTCTTCATTTGTATTGCTCTTTCCGATAGCATTCTAAGCGTAAATAATGCGTTCCTTCTTCCAGCGTCGTTGACGAGACATCGCTGTTTTTGTCCAATCTCTGGCTTGATTATATTGTGCATTTTATTCATCGACATTCGCATAATGAGTTTTGTTATGTAATTTATTAAGTTGATTGTTCTTTTGCACATGGTTTTTGAGGCAGTGCTAAGAAAATTGATCAGCTTAGGTCTCTTACCGCTGTTATAGATTTTATTTATTATTTCTGTAATTTTTCTCTATTTTTAAAGCTGTAAGCATCTCTATTACAATTCCATCTGACTCAGCTGCTTTGTTTCTATAAGTTTGGCCATTGCAGCTTCTACTTGGTATTTTAGTATTTCAGGTCTGTCTGTATCTCTGTGTATTGTTTATTGCTCTATCTTGTCGTTGAAGAGATTTTTTATATATTATTCTCATGGCTGGGGTTTTTCTTCTTTCTCTATGACGAGCATTCATTCTTTGATTTTATATATCCTGTTGAGGAGCAGGTCTTTTGTACTGTTTTTTCCATATATTTTATGCATATCTCTTTTATTAGTTAGGCTCTTTCTCTCTATTCTGAGTATTTGTTGCTGAGCCATTCCCCTTTAGCTTGTTTGCATTTGCTTCTTATTCCCTTGTGTAGTCTTCTGTATTCGGTTCCATGCCTGTCTTCTTTGCATCATGTCTAAAATTTCCTCAGTCATCAACTTATTTTTTATTTGTCTAATTTCCTTTGGAACAATGTTGTTTGCTGATGTCACTAGCGCTTCTTTTATAATGTCCCCATTTCGAATTTCCGTTCTTAATTTGTTCCTCGTATTTGCTTTTCACACTGTGTACATTTCCTGCAGGTTGAGTTTTTTCACAAGTCTGGGTACTGCACAAGACTTCTTCTGTCTGCAAAGTTTTATCTTTAGTTTTTAAATGACTAGCAGGTAGTCGCCTCTACAGTGGGCACTTGGATAAGTTTTACAATGAACAACTACATTCCTGAATTACATGTTTATGATCATGGAATCGAATTGTTTTTTGTGTTACCTTTTGGATTCTCTAAGCCCATAAGTTCTTGGGTATTCTTAAACACTGGTCATTTTCTGTGTACCACTGAACCCATTTTTCCTCCATTACATAGAATATTATAATAACTTTGTTAAAGGGTTTCCCTTTGAGTTTCACCGAGAGAACTCTTTCATATATGTAGCAATATTCCAGAACGCACTTCTTCATTTCTTTTTCCAGTATTAAGCCTACTCGTCTTTCGTCATTTTACCACCTGAATATATGTTCCTGCGGTAGTCATTGATGAAACCTCTATCGTTTGGCAATCTAGTTTACCTATTCCCAGAAAATTGATGTTCAAACCGCTCATCTCTTGCTTGGTATTCTACAATTGACTAAAGTTTTGAGGTACTCTCTACAATGGTTAAATTCCTGTGATTCAATATAATGTAGAATACTCACTATGCTGACTGTGCAAGGCTTATGCTGAGTGTTGGTGTAGAAGGTACTTTCCGCCGTGTATGTGAAAATGAGTTTAGCAAAACATTATATTCCCAAACCATCCTGTATCTCGACAGCAACTCCATTGTACTTGCTACAATGTCTACATTCCTAAAGTTTACAATGACCATTCTATACCAACACACGGTGTTGGTGTAGAAGTTAAATTCCGTCACATCCTGGTAGTGTTTGTTTATTTTTTATATTAGTTATATATATGTTCACACATTATGCTTGTTATCTTACAAATAACAGTGTATAATGATGACATTTATGTTAAGATATGTCAGTGTTGTGGATACCGGGTGAGGAATTACACAAAATAATGAGCGTTAAAAACAGATATGCAGATAGAAAACTAGGTTATATTGAACGTAATATACACACTTGAATGCAGGTTAGTAAATCCAGGAACACTATTAGTAAAAAATAAATATATACAAGTCTTGAAGTGAAGTCGTGGAAATAGTATGTCCGTGTATATTATTCTAGCTGACTGGAGCCCAGAGCTGATCTGACTTCTGATGCGGTAATCTCTGGGTAACTTCGGTAACTTACGTATCAGTTCCGGTACTCTCCGATAGTTCTAACGGATCACTACGATTACTCTCTACTCTATGGAAGCTCCTGTTCCCTTTATGGCAGGAGTATATATATACTCAGTCTAGTCTATTATCATATACAAAGGGAAGATCCCACAACAGTCAGATTATTCGTATTCTCTTTAAAATATTTTTCCATATAATTTTATTTGTATATAATGTGCAATCTTACATTTGCCATTCGGCATATCATAAGCAATGGAGCAAAATGTCAATATTTTTTTAGTAAAAGTCGTGCTACGGTAGTTCTTGGATGGCGTTATACGTGTGTAAAGTTTTTTTTTTCTTCAAAATTCCACACATCTTTTTCGTTGTAAAGGTTTGTATCTTAAATCAGAAGCTTTTAGCTTCCTTTTAAAATGAGTGTTTTTTTTCTCAAATAGATTAAAAGTTATGGCATTCCGAAAGTCAATTTTAAAAACAATTTTCTTTATTTTATTTTATTTTGCGATGAAATGTATCTCCTAATTTAAAACACCTCAATTTAATTTGATATTCGACATCTTGCATTCTAACTAAACATATCATTAGTGATCAACTTATTTTCATTTAAAAAGTAACATAGATTGACTTTTAAAATGTAAAATAAACAGTATGTTTTAGTCTTGAGGCTAATTTCCAAGAAGTTTCGAAATGAAAGCAACACTCTATATTATACAGAGGGTATAAGATGTGCGTTTTGGCACAGTGGAGATCGGCTCGGAACGATAAATCTGAGAGCCAGGTTTCAATTTCCGTTGAATCCATTGTCGTTTGTAGTCATGGTTGGCAACCAGTCTATCCAAGAAAGCAAAATAACGCAGAAAAAAATATTAGCCCAGTCAAGCGCCTATCACGTATAGCAATTAAATGACATGCAATTTTAAATACTACTAAGTCTACTGGAGATTTCATCTAAAAACTTTATAAGAAAAATATTTTTTTTTATTTTAGTGTTTTGATTGCTAATTTTAAAGATGCGTTCTATCATAGGTATGAAACAGAAATACGAGTTTATTCATATCATTCACATTAATTATCTTAGCTTGCTACTCATCAATCAGGGTTTGTTAAATAGACATTATTTTCAGATTTCTGAAGAGTTATCACTGTTTACGTTCGGATTTCATTGTAGTGTAATGGATCTCGGCTTGGAAGGAAAAATCAGAGAACCGATTTCGATTTCCAGTTGAAGCCAGTACACTCACCTTCGCGCAAATACACTTCAAAAGATGTGAATGTCATTCTTCTCCATCAAGCTATAAGACCAGATTGGGTTTTATAGCCTTGGTTGGCAACCAGTTTATCGCAGATATGTATGGCAAACTACTGGTGAATTATTTCCTTATTTAGTCATGGAACGTACTTCGAGCGGCAACTCGGATTATTTTCCTTAACTAAGTTGCTATCACAACGTTTCAACAATTACAACTGATGAGCATAACAGCCATACATTGTCAACGCTAAAGAAGAGAATAATAATCTAAATACAGTAAATGATTTAAGGGTGTCGTTTTTTGTATCGTCACCGCATTTAAAAGCAAACACTTGTTATATTAAATACATATATTCATATGGCCTTTTGATGTTAAAAACACATACACACACACACGCGCGCGCATATATATATATATATATATATATATATATATATATAGATTGACATTTAAGATGTAAAATAAACAGTATGTTTTAGTCTTGAGGCTAATTTCCAAGAGGTCTCAAATGAAAGCAACATTCTATATTATACAGAGAGTATAAGATGTGCATTATGGCAGAGTGAATATCAGCTCGGAACGATAAACCTGAGAACCGGGTTTAAATTTCAGTTGAATTCGTTGTGTTTTGTAGCCATGGTTGGCAAATAGTCTATCTGAGAAAGCAAAATGCTGCAGAAAAAAAAGCATCGACCCAGCGTTTTGGCCAACGCTTCATCGGAGAGTGCTGTTGTCAAAGGTAACTGACGCGAGAATAATACGGACATGACTTGACAAGCTCTTCCCAATTCATCAATCGGCCAGCACCTAATGGATAGTTCAAATTGGGCCAGGGTATATGAGGAGAAATGGTTTTCAATCTAATTTAGGGCTAACTCTGAATATCATATATGCGTACTCGAATCCGTTTACACTAGCATTCACAGACTGAATCTGTGCAGACAAAATAATTTATTTACTTTCTTTTTGTGCACAGTTTGCTTTGGGTAAGTCTCTGTTGAAACATTTTGTTTTTACTCATAAACTGTAACTACAAATAAACTATTTTTAATTTTTATCCCTCCTATTTCCACTTAGTCCTTAGAAGTCAAGTCCTTATTCTATCGGAAGGTGCTGTTGGCATAGGTAATTGACACGAGGGAACTTTTAACGCGTTCTATATAAGCAATGTATGCGTATGTCAATTACCTATGCCAATCGCACCCTGTGATATATATATATATATATATATATATATATATATATATATAGCTGAGCGGTGTTATTTCAATCAGCTTATTTTATTCATAAAAAACAAAAGAAATAATCCTGAAGAAAAAAAAGACATGACGATAATAGCCTCAAAAAAATTCGAAGTCGTCATGATCGAAATAACACTACTCAGGAAAGTGACAAGTTATATATATATATATATATATATATATATATATATATATATATATATCAGCAGATGGAAAAAGAAACACAAATAAGGACATCACAATAGTATCTTCACAAAACCTCGATATCGGCATAAGTTCTCCAGGTCCTGGGTAATACGTTAAACTGCATTCAGCAGCAATGCTTCTAACTGTGAGGTTGTGAAGAGTACAAAACCACCTCATAATTGCTGTTGTTCCTAGGTCCACCCTGAATCGGAGTAGTAGCTCCTGTTAGGGTCACAACTATGGACAAATAGTTAACCCCCCTACACAAATATGGGTCAAAACACTATGAAAGTATAAAAATAGATTTTTATAAAAATATATTTACATAAAAGTAGACTTTTATAGAAAAATATACATTTTGAAGGTAAAGAAAATCCCGACAATAATTTTTAGATACAAACTAGAAGTCATCTTCAGTTTTCGAAAATAAAACATAAAATAAAACTGTTCATCAAAATCTGATTAAATTAACCTTCTCAATATACCCGAACATTAAAAAATACCTTAAATCCCAACCTTTTTCGCATTAAATAACCCACAGAGGTTGATATGCCTTTAAACAAAACTCAAACTCAAACTTAAACTGGTTATCCATAAATTATGTGTACAATTTTAAATTTAATGTAAAATGAAACAAAAATAGATGTAGAGTTTTTTTTTTTGTAGTGGTTAGTAGATGAGTATTGAATTTGCATTTAAATTTCTGGAGGTTGTAGCCGTCAGGAAAACAAGAATACGGGAGCGAGTTCCACAGGCGGGAAGTGCGAAAGAGGAAGCTGCAGGAGTATTGGAAAATATAAGTAAACAAATAAAGTTTTATTTGAATTCATCAGAACACTTACAGAGTGGCTCCACTTTGGAATGCAACACATGTAGACGGTGATCAACTTACAGTTTCTTTAAATATATTGTGTTGTAATTCTCTTGAACCGTTGCGTCTTATTAGGTCCCAAATGTGTCTTATTAGTCCCCATAAATCAAGATACAGAATTCTCTTTTCTTTGTCATTTTTATTAAATACTAACTCTGACTTCTACCTGTAAAGACAAGAGTAATTTAATTTCACGTTCTATCTATATCTCAATATCGAACATTTGCAACTAAGCATCATCACAACTTCAAAATATATATATAAGTGTGTGTGTGTGTCTGTGTGTTTGTGAGAGAGAGAGAGAGAGAGAGAGAGAGAAAGAAAGAAAGAGAGAGAGAGATAAAACACTACCAGATACTTCAATAATCAAGGCAAGCAAATAAAACAGGATGAACAAACATAAATACACGTTGGTAATTTAAATAATTTAAATAAATTTAATTCTTTTCAAGCAAGCATGATTTGGAATGTTGCTGAACATTTTAATTTATTCGCTTCTCGAATGATTTAGACTTCAAAAGTTGTATGATTCTTGGTGCCGCCTTTGTTATTTTCTAGTTTTCAATTTTGTTTCGTTGGATTTTTCCTATGCTCTTTTTACAAATAAATCCAACGGATTTAAATCTGGTGATGAAAGACACCAAAATAATCGTCACGTCTTCGATGTTACACGACAGAGAATTTTTTCATTAAGAAACTACATAAACTTGTTTCATGCTGAAACACCGGTTCATGTACGATCACAAATACGGAGCCTGGTAAGGTTATGGTTAACTGCTTGATGCTGTAAGCTTAAATTTGCTGAAGGTATAAGGAATAATGACTCGGATTTTTTACAATTATATTTGGGTTAGTTGTTTTCACTTAGAATGTGCGCTGTTGTACGGTGGATATCGGCTCGGAACGACAAATTGGGGAGCCGAGTTCGAATTCCAGTTGAATTCATTTTAATCACTTAGGCACAAATACCCTTGAGAATGGTATTAATCCGTCTCTTCCCTCCTGTTATTGGTTAAATAATAGGACAGATTGTGTTCTATAGTCTTGGAAGACAACCAGTCTACTCAGAAAGCAATGGCAACCTACTGAGGGATAATCTTCTACCCATTCAATCATGTCTCTTTCGAGACATAATCGCCCAAAGCGTGCACCACGTATGGCACTTGACTGACTGAGTGTATTCACTTACGCGCATATAAAATTGGGAAAGATGTGAAATCCCTGATCCGTACCTCCAGTTACGGAATAACTAGTAAAGCTGTAAACTGCATGTGTCCGTAAGCCCGCAGTTATATAGTAACTAAATTAAATATAGTAATGAAAGACAGTTGAGTGTTATTTTTTTTTCTGTTAGATGATTTTCAAGAAAAACAATTATTTTGAAATAATAAAGAAAAAATAGATTTGCAAGGGATTTACCGAAAAATGTCTGTTTTGATATGAATTAATTACGCTTCGCGTGCCTTCCATTTACCGACTCTGGGAATCATTGATTGTTTTTGCTGTTTGTTTTTTTACGGCTTATAAACTATTTGTACGTTATTTAAAACCAGAAAACATTTTAAGATTGAAATCTTGTTTTGGAGATAATGATGAGTTAACATCATACTTTTTAACACATAGCTGGTGGAAAAGGGGAAAATTCATATCTTTTTCAAGAGCATTTGTCCGTAGTTAAATTTAAAGAACCTGACTGAAACTAGAACTTGGTTCTTCAATTTCTAATTCCAAGCCATTATCACACAAACCACACAAACATACATATTTGCAGCATTTCATATTCCGAGGCTGACAACCATATAAGTACTAGCAGTATAGCCCGGAGTTGCTAATGAAAGCTGTAAAACTAATTCATGGTCCTGGAGCTCAGACTCTTTGGACGATGGCACGAAAGCTTAAAAAAGCAATAGTTGTTTCCAGTTAAAGCGAAACCGTAGACTGAAAGAAAAATGAATGTATGTAAGTCAAATGTTGATGTCCTTGTATCGATATCCAATAAGTTTTTTTCGTCGTAAACTGAATTTTGAAGGCTAAATATGTCCTCTGAATAAATAGTATCATGGCTGAGACTAAGAACGACAATTATACCTACTTAGAGCCAAACCCGAATCAATACTAAAATAAAGGGCTGGAAAACTGATTTTGATCAGACCTGGTATCTTTTCTTTTTTTATATATATATATATATATATATATATATATATATATATTATCGATTTTCTGCGCTTTTGTAAGAACTGCAACCTTGAAACTTCTGAATATCGTTTCTTATGTCTTTGCCTATGAGTGTATCAAATTTGATTAAAATCGGACCACTCCTTCTATAATCCGATTTTTTCGATTATCGTTTTCGATATTTATTGGGTGTATTCCGACACAAAATCTAGCCAGGACACTCGCAAATGCTTATATTAAAACTGTGTAAATTTTCAAGGAAATCGGGTCAGCTGTTTCGGAGTCTATAGGTAACGGATACACACACACATACACACACACACACACACACACACAGACAGACAAATTTCCATTTATAAATAAGTTTAGATGGACCAGACTTTACGTTTCTTCACTTAAGTGATCTTTTGCGAACGTGATGTGGCTGTGACGCCCTTATAGAAGTAAAGATTTTCGTAATACTAATATTGCTTGAAGAAAAAGTTAACATTAATATTACTAGAAATTATAAAGAAGTCTTAGTTTTTCCCTGCCAGCTGGATTTCGAAAAAAAAAATGTTTTGTATTAGATGAGATCACTTGCATGGAATCTGTAGAAGTTTTGCCGAGAGTTTTATAGGAATTAATTATATTTTGCATGACTTTATAATAATCTTCTCAGAGAAAGAATATTCTGAAAAAAAATCGTTTTAATCTCAAATCAGTATTGCACGCAAATACCTTTTTACGAAGGCCGTAAAAAACGTTAATGGGACGAAAATGAAAAGTAAAAGATAAAAAGGCGGGCGTATAGAAAAAGAGAACTGTCGATGTTAGAATCACTCAAGAAGCGAATGAATTATCAGTCACAGCAATAGTCCAAAACACGCTTGTTGCAAAAGGAGTTTAGACAATGCAAATTATGAAACGTTTATGAATGTTTAACGTTCCTGTATCATGTATTCACATAAACTATTGAAGTTTCATTTGCGATATAATCAAGAACTGCAGCAAACCGCTTGCATACGGACCGATAATATATTCAGCAAATATATACTAATAGAAAATGGTGTCAGACAACGATGTGTCTTTTCACGAGATTTATTCAACATACATAGCGAAGGAATTCTGAGAGAACTAGAAATCCTTCCAGGATTCTTCATTGAAGGTTACAGTCTTAACAATTCATATGAGATATGCAGATAACACACTGTTGATAGCAAACACAGAAAAGAGACTACAAGACTTCCTACACAATGTAGCAAAGTAAAACGAGAAGAAAAGGCTAAAAAAACAAATTCTAAATTAGTGGCCCGCCAAATTTAAAATTGTACATTTAGTGGTCGATAAGTTCAAAAGTTTGGCGACCACCACTCCAGACCATCTTTTCCCACATGTTTTCCCTGCATTTTAATTGACTTTTTACGAATATAGATACAAGTTCCTTTGTTGTTTCTGTTTTATTTTGAACTTCCACGTCGGTCACGTTCTACATATACTACATATAGTAGTCGTAGCATTTGCCAATAAAACAGCTTTTCTGTCACTTCAAGTCTATTCACTGAAATAAATCATATTTGTATATTCAGATATCTATACATTCATACCTAAACTCATTCAATTATAGTTTTCTATTCATGTACTTCTATCTGTCTATCGATATATATATATATATATATAATACTGAACCTAATCACAGTAAGGCAACACTAATAATAACAGACTGAACTTCCGAAAATAGTGCTAACTTAACAGTAATTTAAGCCCTCTTCTAGATTTCCTGTATTGTATACATATATATATATATATATATATATATATATATATATATATATATATGGCTATTGTGATTCAGTTTACATTCATCGTTTACAAATTATAAACCCTTAAATGATAAACGTTATTATATAAATGATGATAGGGATATCTGCGTGAACTTGAAATTTGACAAAGTGTTGTACCGTCGAGGTGGCAGAGCGATACCCAGAAGCACAATATCCGCGCTAAAGGATTATAATACAAATAAGAAAACACCAGAAAACACAACAACATATAGTAGAAGAGAGGAGAGGTTAAGAGAGCACAGTCCGATACTAGTCGTCAATGACACTCCACATTTCCACATGGTAGGTGCAGAACAAAGCCATTTAAGTGAGAACACCGGAAGCTCTGAATTTTTTTAGATCTGCATAATAGCGGTCTACCAAAAAGTATTCTATGCATCACCGTTAATAATTATCAGGTCTGATCATTTGTCATTTTGCATTTTTAATTTTCTGGTGTTAACGTCCTTTTTTTACTTTTTTTTTTTTTTTTTTTGGCACCCATGGTATAACGAGCCATATTTTTTGGTTTTATTTTGAATTTTTTTTACCTTTGAATGGACAAAAAATGTCTAGATGTAACTAATCACAAGCATAGCATGGATTTATTTGAACTTTCTTACTTGGTGGATTTATCTTTCTAATATATGATATGTCCGATTGTTCAATTATTTTTAACTTTATAATTCTAGGACATTCCTCAGTCAATGTTTGCAAAGTTATTTTCTGGTCTTTTCTCAAACTTTGTTAAGAGTCTCTCACGTTAATCCCACTATAGAATTTAACACTTGAAATTATCCGTGCTTAAGAAATTTTAAGATGTGACTAAGTGTTCAGTCAGAACTTATCACACTTTCTATTCACTATACTTTCGTGTAGTCGTTATCATCGTTTTTTGATAAATTAAAGACGTACCATTGCGAACATCAGTAATCACTCTTTTGATTCTTCCATTGGTGGATTAATGAATAATGAACTCTAGAGATGTTCATGGACGTCACCTTAGAAGCCGGACACAGTTCAAAATATTTTCTTTTCAATAGTCACTAGAATATGCCAGTCAAAAGAGCGCCTGAAATATTTAACAGAAACGAAATTAGTAGGAAAATTACGGTAATCAGTAAAACAATTTACAGCTTGCTAGAATAAATAAACTCGCTAATGATGCACACATATTGTAGTGTTTACCGCGTGGAGAGTGGAATCGATCAGCTGATTTAAATTCACTTTCGCACTGATGTATTTGGTGAAAATATGAATCTGCATTTACTTTCCACTTGTATTTATTGCATTGTTAAAATTTTCTGTGCTTTTCGAGTAAAAAGATATAGACTTTAAGCGTAACTAAAACTCGGACTGTGTATGTAGCTTGCTACTCAGATTCCTACGCGGAATCTAAAGTGATTATTTGATATGTTTTATTTTCATTTATAATTATGGTATACACCGAATCGAAGCAGTAAATATGTGAAAATAATGTACAGAAAATGTTCCGCTAAAATTTAAGTCGTGTTTACTGTTTTTCGGCTATTTTACGCTGTGGCCTTCTTCAGGCGATTAGATTTTCCTTTCTAAATTTCTAGCATCTGAGGAGGTCAGAATGCACAACTCTGAAACCTCGTAAACATGGAATTAAATATAAGGACAACAGCCCGAACAATGTGAATAATATAAATACCAACTAATCTCAGATGCATAGATTAATAACTATATATGCTTAGAAGATGTAGTGACTAATTATTTGATATGATTTTTGAATGAAGTACAAATTTTATGTAAATTCACAAGATATATGTTAAGTAAACTTTATTTTAATTTTGCTTCCACTTAGAAAATATGTTGTGTTTGATAAGAAATTTCAATAAAAAAAACTGTTTTTTAAGAAAGTGGTTTACTAATAGAATATATTACATAAATGTGTCATCTGTAACTGGAAAATGGTTACTTTTTTGTATTAATTTCACGGATGAGTAGTTATTATTTGCACTATTTATATTCAGACTAGTGTGCTCAACATTGTTGTTGATATCACGGTATTGTCACTAAATAAAATAGTAACAAATACGAAAGGATGATCATGTCTTAATTTCTTCGATTAGATGTTATAATCATTTACATTAATTATATCTGAACTTTTGTCTTCATCTTTGTTGTAGCTATCACAATGTTTCGGCTGTTTTGCTTTCAGGACTTTCTCAGGTTTATGCATAGAGGGAATTTGGGTAACCTAAAAAAATTTAAACTGAACTCTTCATTTACTTTACTCGGGAAGATTGTTCTGATTCTACTGCACATGTCTAAACATAACGCCTCGTCCTTATTTTTATTTAGCACCTTACCGTTAATGCGTGCAAGTTTCAACTGAGTGCAAGGGATTGAACTCAAATTGTCAACAAATCTCAAATTGTCAACAAACGGATAATTTCAAGTGTTTAACTTTTATAGTGGGATTAACGTGCGAGACTCTTAACAAAGTTTGAGAAAAGACCAGGAAATAACTTTGCAAACATTGGCTGAGGAATGTCCTAGAATTGTAAAGTTAAAAAAATTGAACAATCGGACATATCATATATTAAAAAGGTAAATCCACCAAGTAAGAAAGTTCAAATAAATCCATGCTATGCTTGCGGTCAGTTACATCTAGACATTTATTGTCCATTCAAATGTAAAAAAAGGCTTCAATTGTTGTTATAAGTGTTATAAAAGTTCTTTTTGTAAAAGAAAAGTCAAAAGAAAACCAGAAAATATGGCTCGTTATACCATGGGTGCCAAAAGAAAAATAAAAAAAACAGTTAACGCCAGGAAATTAAAAATGCAAAATGATAAATGATCAGACCTGATAATTATTAATGGTGATGCATAGAATATTTTTGGTATACCGGTATTATGCAGATCTAAAAAAATTCAGAGCATACGGTGTTGTCAAACCAGCACCTGGGCTATTTTTCAGTACGAAGATCTCATCGAGGAAAAATTAGATCTTTTAACCTAACATGAGTATAATAGCCCGACTATAAATAGTGTAAATCAGGGATGGGCAGCCTTTTGTTACGTATGTACCAATTTGTTTCACAATTAATTCAGATTTGCTACACCAAAGTTCTAGTCAATTGGTTTACGTTAAGATATGGTAATATGTTCATATTTGATAGTAATACATGAAATTATATATATATATATATATATATATATATATATATATTGTGTGTATTTTGGCAGCATTTTTTCATTAATGCAGGTTTCATTGAATAGTATAGACAAGTTTTGTCTATTAATTTTGTGTAGGATCCGTTCATACCGTCTGATATACTTGATGGTGATGCCGTTGAAAGACAACAAAAAATCACATTTCAAGGTGGTGATGGTGTGTTGGGCTGCTAGATCATGTAATTTAAATTGTGTGTATTTTGGCAGCATTTTTTCATTAATGCAGGTTTCATTGAATAGTATAGACAAGTTTTGTCTATTAATTTTGTGTAGGATCCGTACATACCGTCTAATATACTTGATGGTGATGTCGTTGAAAGACAACAAAAAATCACATTTCAAGGTGGTGATGGTGTGTTGGGTGCTGGATCATGTAATTTAAATTGTGTGTATTTTGGCAGCATATGAACGGATCCTACACAAAATTAATAGACAAAACTTGTCTATACTATTCAATGAAACCTACATTAATGAAAAAATGCTGCCAAAATACACACAATTTAAATTACATGATCCAGCACCCAACACACCATCACCACCTTGAAATGTGATTTTTTGTTGTCTTTCAACGACATAACCATCAAGTATATCAGACGGTATGAACGGATCCTACACAAAATTAATAGACAATATAATAAACTTGTCTATACTATTCAATGAAACCTGCATTAATATATATATATATATAATTTATTTCCGGTTATACTAATAATTTAACTAATATATAAAAAAAAACACTAAAAAAATTCATAAGACCTGCATCATGGAGCAGAAAAGATGATTTTGATAAACCTTTGAAATCGTTATTCTCCAACTGTAAAATATTGAATTTATATCCACACACACACACACACACACACACACACACACATACACACACACACACACACACTTATATATATATATATATATATATATATATAAGCTACCACTCAAGCGTACACCATGAAAAGGAACGCTCCAAGGAGAAATTTCTGTGGAAATATAAAAAACAACATCCAAGCGATGCCCAACAAACAGACAAAAGTGAACTCCACGATACACTACCCACAAAGCAACCGCTGGTCACGGATTTATCTAAGTCCCTCTCACACGAGGAACTTGAATTACTAAGTCACGGGCCAAAGTTTATACTGACGCAGAAGCTGAACGATAAAATAATGCTAGATGTTGAAACAAACTTCTACCGGACAGCATACCAACTGAAGTAGATATCGGTTATTAACAACACAAACAACGCCCCAAAACCAACCACGAATGCGCCTAAACCGTTCCCCACCTACACCCTAGACCATTCACGCCACCCACCCCCTAACAATCATGCGCTTAACCTTAAACTCTCTCGGCTTAAACAAACTATATTCACAATCCTCAAAGACAATATTGGAAAAATACCACACAACCTCTCCAGAGCACAACGCCACACCCTAGACACCCTGAGAGAGAAGGGCCTCATTTACCTCCCATCCGATAAAGGTAAGGAATTCTGCGTTATAACCCGAGACGCATACAACCGACTAGCAATCGAACACCTCAGCAACACACAACTATATGCGGAAGCCACGACATAACCCCAACCCAAATAGAACACCGCATTAACGCATCAACTGAAGTGGCTATCGGTTATTAACAACACAAACAACGCCCCAACACCAACCACGAATGCGCCTAAACAGTTCACCACAGTTATGTTATTCCCCACCTCGGCAAAGTAGTGGAGGTGCCTATATCGCACCGCACACCGGAAAGCACACACACGCACACATACATACAAAATAAGTTAGAATAAATTACAATTACCACGCGCACATAGACACACACACACATGACACGGTCACGGGCACGCACACACCACCAGATAAATCAGATAGATAAAACAACAGTAATGAAACTGATACTCTTCAGCCCGGTCAAAGAGTCAAGGGAACGATCAGATCACACTAATATAAACCACACATACAAGTAGACTGATATCATCAGACCATAAAGGCCCCAACTAGAATACACACACGTCCACACACACACATACAGCAGCTAGAATACACACGCATACACGCACACACACACACATACACGCACACACACATACAGCAGCAGCGACAGACAGGAACAGCCATTCTTTGAGAGGCCGTGACGATACCCGGACAGACAAAAACTTCTCTGCCATTCTGAAGATGAAATTTGGATTTCGAAATATTACTGTTTAATAAATAGGTAATACCCTAACACTTCTTGACCTTCCTTTATTTTACTCAACGCATTGTGACAGCCTTCAAGAGATAATCCATATATATATATATATATATATATATATATGATAATGTGGACAGATGTAGCAGTCGTGTAGGAAAAATACAAACAAAGATTTATATCTTTAAAGACACAATGTTAATTTGAATAATATTATTTTAATATTTTCCTAATTTTATAATTAAATAAAAAATTATTCGCAAAATGTCTTATATCACAAATCACTTATTTAAATTTTTAATTGTTAATATCATATCATTTTCCCTTTCCATATAGTTTCAAAATAAATCTATTTATAATATACCAAATTATTTATTATTAACTTTTATTATTATTATTGATCATTATTGTAAATTAACTTTGGGGCAACATGCCCCACTCGTTATCGTGCAATGCACCACTGTTGGTGCATGCGCCAAATGCTGGCCACCTCTTGTGTAGATGAAACCGGTTAATTCGATGATTTTGCCAAATTTTGATTCACACAGACGTTTAATATTTTCTTTACACACACTACAGAGAATATCGCAATTAGCAATTTGCTCATTCAGTTATCCACAATTCTACTGATATATAGATTATATGTATCATATTTCCCAACATCTTTCTTTCCGTTTTAATATTTTCTTCACAAAATCTTGACAAATATTTTAAGTCAGATTGAAACTTCTCTGACAGAAAGATTACCCTTAGTTCATCACATGCGAAAATGTCACTGGAATCCACTCCAATCTGTTTCTCACGAATTAATGTCCTGTGTATATCGGTAAACTCTATTCGACAGCAAGACTTTTGATCGTGTGACTTTTGAGAGCATGGAATAACCTCTTAATTGCTGTTTTTCCAAGCAGTAGCACCTATTTATTGTTGATAGAAATGGTCGTAAGACAGGGATGTGTATTTTTACCGGATCTATTTAACTTGTACAGTGAGAATATTTTGAGGAGCCTAGATTTTATGCCAGGATTTGTCATCGGAGGCCACAATTTGAACAACATAAGATACGCAGACGAGACAGTGTTGATTGCAGACACGCAAAGGAAACTGCAGGACCTCCTGCAGAAGATAACTGGAGAGAGTGACAAGAAGGGACTACAAATAAACTGCAAAAAACCGAATGCATGATCATCAGCAAAAAGAGCAGCCCAAAGTGCGAAATACAGGTGGCGGGTGTTAAAATCAAGCAGGTAAGAAAATCTACATATCTGGAAAGAGTTCTAACTGAAAACGGAAAGTGCGACACAGAGATCCGAAGGCGAATTGGCATATCGAAGAATGCGTTCCAGAAGCTGCGTAAAGTATTAAGATGCAGGAAACTTTCATTAGAAACAAAAAAGAGGATACTGAATTGCTATGGGATATCAGTTCTTCAATATGACAGCGAATGTTGGACAATATCAACAAAGATGAAGGTAAAACTTGAAGTAGCTGAAATGTGGTTCTACAGAACGATGCTGCGGATATCGTGGACCGAGAATGTCAGCAATGTCGAGGTGTTGGAAAGAATTGAAACGAAAAGGAAATTAATATTGAGCATCAGGAAGAGACAACTGACGTTCCTGGGACATGTTACGAGGAAAGAGAGCTTGGAGAATCTGAAACCAACAGGCCAGATAGAAGGGAAAAAGAGACAGGGGAAAGCAGAGGCTAACATATTTGAAGGGCCTGAACAGGTGGCTGATGGAACGGGAGCTGCGAGACGTTACGGGAGAAAGGGTGCTAAGAGCCATCAGGAATAGGGAGATGTGGAAGACCATGATCGCCTACGTCCTTAAAGGACAAGGTACATAGAACACCTATTAGATTCACAGCCATATGCAAATTATTAGCCCCCAAACTGAGGTCAAAACTCTATAAAAGTATAAAATAGATTTTTGTAATTAATATACCAGCAATATATTCTTTGAAAAAAATTACCAGCGCTAAATTTACAAAAATATTAAAGCAATACATATTAAGAAAAACAATTTATTAATAATAATTTTAAAAATATATTACCAGCTCTACATTTTTAAGGAAAAAATTACTAGCAATACAGTTTATCTTTCAACAAAAACACCCTTTACAAAAATACGACGATGAAACCTGTTCTCCAAACTGTTTTCTTACAAAGAATAAATATTCTATTCATAAGAATCTATCCTAAAACATTTGTCGATATTAAATAACTTATTGAGGTTGATATACCGTAAAACAAAATAAACCAAACCAAACCAAACACACGACTTCTTCATAAATTACAAATATTAACAAAAATAATATGTGGAATGTCATGACATTAAATAATCACTGTAAGAAATTAATTTCTGTCCTGATCCTTGCATATTCGATATTTTTTGCGATTTAATTAAACTGTGTGAATATAGATTGCATCGCTAGCCGTTTTTAGTAGAGGTTCTTGGTGTTTAGACCAATAAAAATGACCGCATGAAAACATGACAGGATGTATCAGCACGACTACCCAACTGAAATATGGTGTTTTAAAAGTATGAGCACCACCCGTAGATGAAAATAGGAAAAATATTGCTTACTTACAATCACATTTCCCAATAAGAAAGCCTCAGGTGCCAGGGATTAACTACAGATCTACCACCTGTAAGAGATATTCCTGGGTGGGGAAACACAAAAAAACAAAACAAAAATAAATATAAAAAATAAAACAAAAAGAAATATTACTTATTCAGCGTATTTTAGGCCGTTGAATATAAAGAATTCGGCTGAATGTCGAAATCGGAAAGCCGAGTTCAAATTACAGTAGAATTCGTTTTAATTGCCCTACGCGCAAATACCACCGGAAAAGGTAATAATCCGTCTCTTCCCTCCAGCTATTGGTCCCATAACAGGACAGATTGGGCTCTATAGCCTTGGTTGACAGTTTTCCGCAGAAAGTAATGAAAAAGTATTGCGAGGAAATATTCTCCCCATTCTGTAATATCTATTTCGACACATGATCGTCCAAGCTTGTCTAACGTATGGCAATAAACTGAGTATATTCACCAGGTCCATCCCTATAACGATTATCGTTTATGGTGAAATTCTGTGGCAGAATAGTGAAATTACCTTCCAGTTCTTTTTGTACCAGAAATGTTGAGGTTACGATCTCTCACTTCTCAGAAGGTAAAGAGACAAGACCTAGAAAGCAACAATTGGTTTGAATTCAGTGCTTACCTTCTCATATGCTGGTTATTATAGAGCCTAATATATCATGCTGCTTACCCACAGCTGGCGGCAATTGCTGAATTAATACATTGCTCAAGTCTACTAAAATGTAAGTGAAGGCGATAAACTCGACTGAGGAGTGGTCATTACCTCGAAAAGCTACATCCGGTAGCAAGGTCATTAATCAGTAGATTGGAAGTTTTGAGATTGATGGAACCGCATATTAATTGCTGTTGTTCCCTGACCTACTCTGACTAGGGGTGACAACAGTTGCTAAGATTCGAGATATAGGCAAACAGTGAAGTCTTAACCAAAAGAAAGCACTATGAGTATATAAAAATACAGTTTTATCGTAAAAATACCAGCAATACCTAATTATATTAAAATTACTATCAGTACCTACTTATAATAAAACAATAAAAGATAACTGTATGCAGCATAATGACCAACAATACATTTTTAAAGCAAAATGATGAACAATACATTTTTAAACAAGATGACTAGCAACACATTTTATCTGTAGTTGAAGGTATGCGGTTGCGTTCAAAATATAATTGTGTTCAAAATATTTAAATTTTGGTATCAAATCACCCTTAACAGTTTATAATCCGTTGAACAAAATCCACTAATCCACCATCCATTATAGGTTTAGAGAAAAGACAAAACAAAAGACAGAATAAGCAAGCCTTTAGCACCGCAAAATGTCCTGACACATTTTTTACCTGGAAGGAATCAAAAACATTTTCCTTTAAATTTAAACGCCGCTATATACAGGAATACAAATGTGTAGTACAAATAAATAAATACGTTTCCAAAATTAAACTAGTAACAATAAGAAAAAACAAGACTTATCAAGCAAGCTTACCAGCCACCCAAAACCAAGATGAGTGAAACTTTAAAAGACATCATGGGGATCCATTTCGACTCTTTTCAGTTCCGAATAAAGTAGCCGACTGACAAGTGACCAGAGCACATGTCCAAGAGAAAGGTTAAAGTGAAGGAAAGACGCACGCCTAAGAAAGAGGGTGAAGGGAATGATTAAAAAAAGCTTGAAAGAAATATTTTGACATTAATCTATGTAATTTGCTACACTTTTTAAAAAAATCAAACTGTATTCAAAAATATACCTGCAAAATCTACAATCTGTGACACATATATCACTTCCTTTAGTAAGTATGTCCACACGAACATGTATGCACACAAAGACTGGGTATCATCTATCATGTATTCAATTGTGAAAACAGAATAGCGTCTATGATATTTTTATTACTTCAAAGCTCCCAAGAAAGGGAGATTTCCTCAGTAAATGAACGATAAGGAGTTGATAAGCTGTTAAACAAACGAATCAAACTAACTGTATAGACTGAAATTCAAACTTATTTCGATGAGTTATCACTATGAGTCGCTATCCATTAGTGCACTTTGAAAAATATGATAAAAAAAACGGTTTCTTGAGAATTTATTTTAGGAACCACAACATGAAGTTACATATCACCAAAATGTAAAGCTGTAACAAATAGATGATGGAAAGATTAAAGTATTTCTATAATCTTCGAATTATTTCGAACTTTTTTTCTCGTTTGGTTGATATAAGTGTTATAATAGACACAACGTTTAACAGGATATTTCACAATAATCAATGAGATCAGGCAGTCTATGGACACCTGATGATGACCAGTGGGTACTTGGCCGAAACGTTGTGTCTATTATAACACTTATATCAACCAATGGATGTGCGTTGTGGTACAGTGGATATCGGCTCGACAGACAGGACAGATTGGGTTCTATAGCCTTGGTCGGCAACCAGTCTACCGCAGAAAGCAATGGCAACCTACTGCGGGATAATCTTCTGCCCAGTCAATCATGTCTCTTTCGAGACATGATCGCCCAAGCGCGTATCACGTATGGCACTTAACTGACTGACTGATATCAACCAATATGAGAAAAAAGTTCGAAATAATTCCAAGATTATTGAAAATTACTTATCTCAGAAATAAAATACAAATAAAGTATTTCTATTGATTTTCTACCGGTAGGGGGCGTATTTGTTACAGTATATTTGTAATTCAAATAAAGGTTTCACTACAACATTATTTTGTTCCAGGAAAGCTGTTGTCAAAAAACATAGACTTTAACGATTGTTTTAAGAGAATATCTTTTAACAATACCTAAATAAATAAAATATTTTCCCGCAAACTAGTAAAAATGTGGCGTAAGTCATAAGAAATTAAAATCATTAAAACATTTAATCCCCAAAACAACACGGTTTTCATCAATGGCCTTCTGGATGGCTTCAATTTTCAACTCGGTATCTATGCGGATTACACAAACATTTACCACTGTCTTAATACATAACTCAGATCGGTTCCTTAAGTTTAAATTGGCAGATGATCTCAAAAATGACCTACAACCTGTTGTTAAATGGGGTAAGAAATCGCTTGTTAATACTAACGATTCCAAAACTAAACTTCTCTTCATTACTTATCTGAGAGGATTCTTCCTGCCTTACATCAGCATGGCTGATGCTAACGTGCAGGAGAATGACTCATTTTACCTTCTCAAACAAAGTAGAATGATTATATTTGCTCAAATGTTAGGTGTTCTACTAAAAGTTACTTGTGGTAGCTGTTGTAGGCAGAATTTTCATCGCCACTTTGTTGTTGTGGGCTATTTAGGCCCGGAAGTAACACACGGAAACAAGAAGGTAGCTTCAAACAGTGTATTAGAATAAAAGAACAAAATATTACAATAATAAGTGTTAGCAATCAGAAAAATAGAAGTATAAGTCCGAAGGGTATAGTTACGCTGCGTCTTAACTGCCACTCAGCTGCGTCCCCGAAAGTCACTCCGGTTAGTATTTATAGCAGGAAGAAGAGTCTATTTCTACGTAGAAGGGCATCATAACAGTAGTGCTATAGATTTTTCACTCTGTATGTCTAACGTTGATTCATTGCTTTGAAAATAGCTCTCACATCTGGTCTAGTGCTTATGCTATACATTTAAATAAAATCCAAAGAAGCATCTTCAATGTTACCAGTCCTGACCTGGTATGTCGAATTCAACCGAATTGTAGATTTGATGTGCCTTTTCTTTAAATATTTTCATGATAATTATACCACTGTACTCTCTTCTATCGTACCTCGACTTGAATTTAAGTGCACTACTTGACTACCGATGAGGTTCCATCATTTTACAATTGAAATGGCTAAATGTAAGTTCTATGCTAACAGTTTCTTTAATCGCACCTTTTACTTTACTTTTCTGGCCTCTATCTTCCATGTCAACTTTGAACTTCAAAAGTCTAAATATAATGCCAATCGTCATCTTCTGTCTTCTTAATGTTTATTTTTATTGTTTCCCTTCTTAACAGAGTCTTTTTTATATGTTCCCTAATATTCAATAACCCTTTATGTCTTAGCGGTTTTATTGTCTTGCCTGAGAAAAATGATAAATAAGAGGAATACAAAAACTGAAACAAAATTTCCCACGAGTTAATACATCTATATGACAAATAATAAAACATATGACACACACCATAAAATATTTCCCACTGGAAAAATATTTATTCGAAAGTAATAGAAAAAGTGGCACCTGGTATACTGATAAAATGTATATTCGAAATTACAGAAAGAGGTTTTAAGACAAGGACGTGTCTTCTTCTCGGACTTATTCAAACTATAGTGTGAAACGATTGTGAGAGAACAGGTTGTTCTACCAGGATTCATTATTGATGGCCACAATCTTTGCAACATAAGTTAAGAATATGGAACAAGGTTGATCGCAAACACAGAGAAGAAACTACAAGAATTTCTACAAAAGGTAGTGAAATAAAGTGAGAAAAAGGTTTAAGCATCAAATGCCAGACAACATAATGCGTGGTTATCTGAAAAGGGAACAGCCAAGTATGCAAATTACAAATTGAAGAAAGCAAACCGACGCAAGTACAACAATCTTAATATGATTGTTTGTTTGTTTTTGAGGCTTAACGACCTATCAATCCTTATGGGATCATTTAAGGTCATAACCAATAACTTTTGGGTAAGGTTATTTTATTTTTACAACATTTTTCTTTTTCACGATTCATTGGGATTTGTTTTTAAGAGCAGGGTCCCCAAGTCCTACCCTTGTTATTTAACCCATAACTGGAGGGAATGGACGGATTAATACCTTTCCCAAGGGTACCAGTGCTTAAGGGAATACAGGGTATTCAACTGGAATTCGAACTCGGCTCACCGATTTCTCTTTCCGAGCCGATATCCACTGCACCACAACGCACATCCGTCACTATACGCTTACAACACCTGGTATTACCAAGCGGTCACCCATCTAAGTACTGACCAGGCTCAACGTTGCTTAACTTCGGTGATCGAGCGTGAACCGGTGTATTCAAGGTGATAGGCCGTAAGCTTTAATATGAGGGAAGAGCTTTAACAGAGGATAGAAAATGCGACATGGCAATCTGAAATTGCAAAAACAAAAATGCATTACAAAATTAAGAAAGGATTAAGAAGCATGAAAAATTTGTTTAGAAGCAAAGAAACGTATACTGAATTCTCGTGTAATATCAACCCTTTATGAAAGGGAATGATGGACAATCTCCACAGACAATTGTAGATAATAAGAATGTGCTTCTACGGAAGAATATCGAGAATACCATGAACCAAATATTTGAAGAACAAACATTCTAAAAATATGGAAACAAAAATGATAAATATTCTTAATATCAGGAAGAGGCAAATGAAATTCCTAGCATGCATCATGAAGAAAGTAGACTTGAAAAATTTGATATTTACAAGAGAGATTAAAGGCAAATGGGACAAAATGAAAACAACGCATGATTTACTTAGTGAGGCTACCGGAACAAGGATTAGAAAAGACAACAAAATAGGCAACATTATTAGGAGTTACAAAGGAGTGGAACTTGTGGAGAGGAATGGACGTCAACTTCCTGAAAGCAAACGTCACATAGAATATTATTGGTTTCGTTTGTGGTGCATTGGATATCGGCTCGGAACGAGAAATCGGGGAGCCGAGTTCGAATTCCAGCTGAAATCATTGCCTTCACTTACGCGCAAATACCCTTGGGAAAGGTATTAATCCGTCTATTCCTTCCAGTTATGGGTTAAATAACAGGACAGATTCTGTTCTATAGCCTTGGTCGGCAACCAGTCTACCGCAGAAAGCAATGGCAACATACTGCTGGATAATCTTCTGCCCAGTCAGTCATGTCTTTTTCGAGACATGATCGCCAAAGCGTTTATCACGTATGGCACTTAACTGACTGACATAGACACACATTGTCACATGAGCAATGAAAAAAAAATTAGAGAAAATGGAAAAAAAGTACACATAAAATTAATATCAGAAAATGACAGTTGAAATATATACGGCACATAATCACTTAAGAGAAACTGGAAAATGTGGTACTCACTTAACATATTGAAGGCAAGATGAATAGGGAAAATCAGTGCATAATCTGCCTAACGAACTTGTGTAAAGAAATAGCTGAACAGGTTTTAGAAAAGTAAACAAATAAATAATTTATTAAGACTTACAAATGAGTATAGATTGTGGTGAGTCATAATCACCAGCAAACTGACTCGGACACAACACATAGAAGTTGTATAAGAAATGAAAATGGGATCTTCTTCTTCTTCTGCAGGCCGTGTCCCTTCAGGACGTATAAGCTCATGGCCTTTCACATTTCCCTATCCCTTGTAACTCTTAACAACTTTTCTCTTATTACCTCTCCTAAATTCTACTCTGCCATCCATTTACCCAAGCACATCAAGTATGTCACTCTTTGCTTTCCCCTGTCCAACTTTCTATCAGCACTGTGAGTATCAGATTCTCCAAACCACCCTTCCCCATTACATGTCCGAGAAACTTCAGCTGTCTCTGCCAGATTAGTATCAATTTAAATTTTTTAAATCTTCTAAAAAACCTCGTTGTTTTCTCAGCATACTTCTGTAGAACCACACTTTGGTTGCTTCAAGTCTTTCCTTCATCTCTCATGAGATTGTCCAGCATTGTTGTCATATTGAAGAACAGATATGTGATACAACTCGCAAAACATTGCCCACTGACAAAATATTTAGAAAATGTCAGAAGGAAAAAATCGCGTACAGGTAAAATATTAATTCCAAATGAATAAAATTCATTAGAAATAATTTACCGGTATTGGATTTATAGTGTGTTCAAGTTGCAAGCAAAAGTAACAGAAGTTTGAAGTTTGATTAAGGCTTAACAGTTATACCATGGACAAATTGGTCTATGCTTTAAATTATCCACCAGAATTATATTTACCTCATCTCTTTACTGAGACATGCTGTGACCTAAGACCAAGCTTTTTGTGAAGAAGACGAAGGGGTACACTCGGGGTAGGTTCCGCAAACGTCAATTGTGCTGTCCTCAGTGGCAAACACTGATCCAACTCTCTAATGTTACAGTGTGGTTCCACAGTACCGGGCATCTCGCCGTTTTTATTTTCTCGGATGCGTATCTGTCGTCAGAGGGAGAACCAACTGAACTCCACTCTGCCAGAAGACAGAGACACCAGAGATGACAGACCCTAACTGGCAATCAGGTAAATATATTATCCACCTGCATTATATTTGCTCTGCCCACTAACTAAAGCGATATATTACACTAGGTTGAGATTTATTGTGGGAGGTCCAACGACTGTGCACGGAAAATGGACAAAAATTACCAAGTCTCCGCAACCGTCGGTCGGGCTAGCTTCAGTGGCTACCGCCAATCCATACCTTTGCTGAAATGGGGTCGTGCAGCCTCAGGACACTGTTACCCGGGACCGGACACGCTGAGTATAATTTTTCTCAATTGCATATCTGTCCTCAGACAGAGATAAAAGGGAGCCGCGCTCTGACCGTGAACTCACTTCAGAGATGATCATTAACTGGCATGCAGATAAGTGTATTATCCACCAGTATGATGATTTCTAAGCACATCTTAGATGTGGCACAAGGCTGAAAGTATCTAGCACCCAGTGAAGTTTGAACTCACGGCACAATTGTAATGATTCTAGCGAGACAAGTTTGCTTAACCATTTTGTCATCTCGTTAGTGCCCATATCCACCAGTATGAATATTTCAGACACCTTATAAATTAGATATAAAAGCATATCAATTATTGTTAAACAGAGAAAATAATTTGCATATTCAGCTGAAAAAAAATATTTTTCGTTATAAATTTTATTTTTGTTTTATTCATTCCTAATCATTTTTATTAATTTATAGGAAAATGTTTTGATGAAGATTTTCATAATAACATGGGTTTTTAAGATAAATCCACATTTTCAGTGGAGAATGTTTTAATAACTGTAACAATTAGACCACAGGGTGGTCATTTCAGCTGGGGAGAGCGATACATCAGGGGAAGACAATCGAATGCAGCTATTCATTTTCCAAAAGACTATACAAGCTTTGAAGAAATCAACTGTTACTATATGAACCAACTTTACTAATTATTCTTCGATATCATCAATCATTCCAGAAGGACTCCATCAAGCAGATGAGATGAAAAAGCAACGAACGAGAGCAGACAATCTATTTTATTTTCTTGCATTATTTAAAGAGAAAAGTGGATAATAAATGGAAATAAAATTAGCTAAAAATGATTGCGATCTTACTCATTTTCTTCTTCTTTTTCTTTTTCTTCTTCTTCTTCTTCTTCTTCTTCTTCTTCTTCTTCTTCTTATTATTATTATTATTATTATTATTATTATTATTATTATTATTATTATCATTATTATTATTATTATTATTATTCTAATAATTCTCTGACTCCTTAATCTTAATCTTCTTCTTGTATTATTATTATTATTATTATTATTATTGTTTATTCGTCTTCTTCTTGTGTCCTGGACATGGGGGTAAACTGGATCAGGCAGGAAGGCCTCTGATTAAGAACCTATGAGGATCTTGGAACCACCACTTAATTGCTGTTGTTCTCAGGTCGACACTGACCTGGAGTGGTAGCACTTGTTAGGGTCCCAGCTATAAGCAAATAGTTTATCCCCAAACTGGTGTCAAAACACTATGAAATTATAAACATACGTTTTCATAGAAATATTTACAAAAAATAGACATTTCAAAATATATATATATAAAAAAAAATATTACAAATAATATATTTTTGAAGAAAAAATTATTCCCATAACACATTTTTGAAGGGAAAAAATTATTTAAAAAAAACATTTTTGAATGGAAAACTAGAAAAAATTTTCAGATTTTCAGTTTTCAGTTTTCGAAAATAACAAAAGATTAAAAACAAAAAAAAAGTCATTAAAATCTGACTAAATCAACCCTCTCACTGTAACCAAACATTTACAAAAATACATTAAATCCCCAACTTTAAGGCTTTAAATAACCCTCAGGGTTTGATATGCCATTAAACAAAACTCATACTCAAACTCTTCTTCTTCTTCTTCTTCTTAAAATTATTAGATATTTTTTATTTTCATTTCATCCAAAGCAAGGCAAAACCGCTACTAGTTTTCAGGAGGTTACAGTGAGAAAATAAACTTGGCACTGCAGGTATAAAATAAAGGATAAAAGACAAATGAGTTTCAAACAGCTAGAAGATAGCAATTTACTATGCATTTAAAATTTTGGAGATTGTAGCTATCCACTGGGTCATGTGTCCTTAAGGACAAGAACAACTAAATTTTGAGGATTTATAAAACAGTTTTCCTTTTCTACCAGAGTTCATATATAGAGTGAATTGACCCAAAGAGTTACGTGTTCAATACCAGGCTACAGCAGTGGTGAACAAGAAAATTGCAGATAACTCATGATTTCCAATTAAGGCATTACTACGCAAGGAATGCAGTTCATAAACCCCAGTGATTGTAATAAAGGGTTTGGTTCAAAATTATTAGCACCTGAAGAAGGCCGATGCGTACAATGGCCGAAACATCGTACAAATGGCAACAATGATTAGGACAATAGTTTGAATAATGTAAATACTGTATATACTACTTCATCACGGAAATATATACAAATACGGATGTAGGGAAAATAGAATTGTCTCCTTTATCAGAAATACTATCTAGCAAGCAGCGTTCATAAAAAGAAGGGGATCTGTAGAGAAAGAAGAGAGAGCTGACTGTGTCTAACAGAGAGAAATGTAGGAACATGTAAAAATGGTCTGGAGATTCAAGAGAGAGCTCCCTATCCAGAAGGAGATCTTTTTGAACATGAGTTCCCATGCTCAGTATGTGTGCTTTAGAATACTACTTAATGGGACGAAGATAACCAGGAATTGTGAAATCAGAGGAGGGGTTTGCCGAATTAAGTTTGGTTTCACAGAAAGTTAGGATGTCTGGAGACCTTTTGAAGAGGAACCATTCAACACTGAAAAAGTTAGTAAAAATAGAACAGATGTTAGACTAAGAAATGTTGTGGGGTTTAGGGATTTTTTATTGGGCTGTTTTGAATGTTATGAGTTTGATCGCTTATAGTAATAGTGATTTATTTTGGCATGAATAGGCCTAGAATAGAAGAAGCCATTCAGAGAATGCAGCATAATGCCATCTCATGTATGTCTACCTAAGTGCTTTGCAGGGACAAGCATCCATGTGTGACGTAAATTTGCAAGAACTCTGATATCATTTAACTGCTTATTAGAGCAGCCTCTCTAGTTACTACTCAAATGTTCAACTTCTTAACTACCTGTCGGAAAACAGCAATCAGATACTTGCCAATCTGGTACTCTGAAAGTGAAGAGATGTTACCACCATCTTCACGTATTACAGAAAACTGGTGACAATAACACTATTAAAGCCTGAGTTAAGGAAAGGAAGCAAGGGATGAGCCTCTACTCTTGTTCAAGAGAAGAGGGAGGAATATTGACCAGGCAGTAGGAAAGCCGATCTAC
This sequence comes from Ascarosepion bandense, assembly GCA_037127315.1. Taxonomy (NCBI): domain Eukaryota; kingdom Metazoa; phylum Mollusca; class Cephalopoda; order Sepiida; family Sepiidae; genus Ascarosepion; species Ascarosepion bandense. The sequence continues at coordinate 3,107,538 of JBBBDQ010000860.1, read as the reverse complement.
TCTTATTGGGAAAAAATTACAAAGATTTAACTAAGTAAAAATCGAGAAATCCGTTACTGATTCAACAAAAGATGAAAACCAGTAGGACAGCCCCAAGCAAGACATTTTACTGCTTCTGTAGTGCAATGGGTTACAAAGGAGAAATGTTATAAAAAAGAGTGTCAGGTTACAGGGTGTGTCAGAAGGAGGGTATAAGAAGGAAGAGAATACTGATGAGAGTGGGTTGGATGGAGAAAAGAGCATGAGAGAGAGGATGCAAGTTAGTGAGACAGGAGATGACTTTTGACCTTACATTTGAATCCTTGAATATTGTAGCTGTCTGGAAAGCAAGTAAGCAGAAGGGAATTCCACATGCGGGAAGTGTGAGAAAAGAAGCTGGTGGAGTAGAATTTGCATTGACAATTTATCTGTTTCACAGTAAAAGGGTGGGACCTAGTTGCTAATCTTGTGTCTCAAGGAAATTCATGTATAGGGGGTACCAGTAAGCTAAGTTCATCGAAACAGAAGTCGTGAAAGTATTTGTAGAAGAGACACAGGGAAGCCACACTGTGTCGGTGAGAAAGCGACTTTATCTTAGCTGCCAAGTAAGGATCGATCATATTACAGATTCTCTGTTGGATTTTGTCAAGGACACTTAGGTGGATAGCAGGAGCACCCGACCAGATATGGCAGCAATATTCAATGCACGGGCAGATGGTAGATTTGTATTATTATTATTATGTCATTTTTCATCATATTTCGATTTCTGCTTTGGTCTCACTACCAACCAAGTCTGCGGGGAGACCTAAGGCAGGTTGTGGCGTGTTGTTATGACTCCATTTCATGTTTTTCTATCTTCCCTATCATCCCTAGCATTACATAAATAAAGTTTTCCTTAGTGTGTGGGCTGTACTTAATAAGACAATTTTTTGTATATCTCTGAAGCTGGGGTTTCCAGGGATTCTTTCAATGTGTTGTTTTGGCCCATTTTTTATCATTCCAAGTGCACCTACCATCACTGGCACAACTCTTGTTTTTAATTTCCACATTTTTTCTATTTCAATTTCCAGGTCTTCAATTTCCAGGTCTTTATATTTTGACAGTTTTTCAAATTCCTTGATTGCTATGTTACAATCCGCTGGACAAGCCATATCAATTAATAGACAAGTTTTCTCCTTCTGGTTTTTAAAAATAATGTTTGGCCTGTTTGCTTCAATTTTTCTGTCTGTGTAGATGGTGTAATCCCATAGAATGGTTACATCTTCTATTTTTGTAACCGGTGCTGGGTAATGTTCATACCAGTGTTTGTTTACATATTTTCCATAATGTTTGCACATTGCCCAATGTAAATATTGCCCAACTCTATCGTGGCGATTTTTATATTCATTTGGAGCAAGCACAGAACAGCCTGAGATTAGGTGGTCTATTTTTCTTGGTGTTTATCACAAAACCTGCATTTTGGATCCATATTATTATGCATAATATTTGCCTGAAAGTTTCTGGTGAAAATACTTTGGTCTTGTGCTGCAAGAATAAAGCCTTCAGTTTCAGACTTTAATCCAGATGCACGTTAACATCGATGAGTATTAACGTTGTCAACATTGGATTTACTTATTGTTCTTACCCTTGGCAAAGGTATTCATCCGTCTCTTCCTACCAGTTATGAGTTAAATAACAGGACAGATTGGGTTCTATAGTCTTGGTCGGCAACCAGTCTACCGCAGAAATCAATGGCAACCTACTGCGGGATAATCTTCTGCCCAGTCAGTCATGTCTCTTTCGAGACATGATCGCCCAAGCGTGTATCACTTATGGAACTTAACTGACTGACTGATCTTATTTTTCTTCTTCTTTTTTTCTTCTTCTTCTTCTTCTTCTTCTCACAATAATAATTATTTTTATACTTCAATGCTTTCGCTTATCCTTCTTCTTATTATCATTCTATTTTTCTTTGTTTTTCTCCCTTTCTCCTTTGTTTTCTAATATGTTCTCCTAATATTTCCTCCTAATCTTTTTCTTTTCTTCTTCTTTATTATTGTTGTACTTATTGTTCTTACTATTGTAATTATAATTATTTCTTCTTCTGATACTTAACCTTCTTCTTTCTGCTATTATTATTAAAATTATTCTATTTTTTCTTACTCTTTCAATTCGTCAATTTTCTTCCTTCTGTTATTGAAACTGTTATTGAAATTCTCCTAAACTTTATTCTTAATCATCCTCATCATCGTCTTTGTCATCATCATCGTCATCATCATCATATTATTATTATTATTATTATTCTTTCAATTCATCACTTTTCTTTTTTTTTTTAATCATATCACCCCGAGCAAGGCGGTAACGCCACTGGTGTGCCGGGGGCTACGTAAAAGTGTAACGATTAGAGGAGAGAAAGCCGGAAACCACATCCTAAACAGGGAACAAGGGATGAGCCTCTACACCTTTTCAATAGATGTGGGTGGAGTGTGAACCGGGCGATAGTTTAGTCTATCTACTCCAATTGAAAAAAAATAGTAAAGATTAGAAGAGAAAACCGGAAACCACATCCTAAACAGGGAACAAGGGATGAGCCTCTACACCTGTTCCTTCTATTATTAAAACTATTATTGTCATTCTTCTATGCTTTATTATAATTAATCATCATCATCATCATCATCATCAGCTTATTTTCTTCTTCTTCTTCTTCTTAATATTATTATTATTATACTTTTTCTTCTTTCGTTTGTTCTGCTTCTATTTAATATTTTTCTTTTTACCATTATTATTATTGTTAAATCCTATTATTATTTTAATATTAAATTATCGTGTTCATTCATATTCCTTCAGTAATCATAATAATTTTAATTTTCTAATTATGATAATTTTCAGTTATCTAGATTATAATAAGATTTATAGTACATCTACTCTTTCTTTTTAAGTTTTTTATTATGATTATGCTATTTCATATTTAATTCTTTCTTCTTCATCTTTTTGTTCTTCTTTTTTTATCTTTTTGTTCTTCTTCTTCTATTTCTTCTTCTTCTTATTATTATTGTGATTACTACTGCTATTATTATTATAATTATTATTATGCTAATCCTTCTCCTTAATCTTCCACATCTTCTTATTTGTCTTTTTATTCTTCTTCTTATATCTTCTTCTTCTTCCTATTTTTTCTTCTTTTTCTTCTACATCTTATTGCAATTATAATGATAAATGGTATTACATTCCTATACCTTTTCTTAACTATTCTTTTTCTTGTTATTCTCCCCTTTCTCTTAATTTTCATCATTTTTTATACTTGTCTTCTTTTTGTCTTTCTTATTTTTTCTCTTCTTCTTCTTTTTATCCTTATTATTATTATTATTATTATTATTATTATTATTTTATCTATTCTTGTTCAGCTTTGTCAAATTTTTATTTTTTATTATTATTATGTTATTTTCATAATAATTCTGCATTATTATTATCATCTCAAAATTCCTTCTTAATTTTCTTCTTTTATAATTTTTATTATTATTTTTCTCTTTTTTATTAATCTTTTTCTACTTCTAGTTTTCTTAATATTATTTTTATTATAAATGTTTCTTCATTTTTATTTTTCTTCACTTCTCTTCTTTTTATTCCTATCATTATTCTTATAATATTTCATCTTAAAATTCTTCTTAATCTTATTTGTATTTTTAACAATATTGTATATCTTCTTCATCATCTTCATTTCTTCGTTTCTTCTTTTTTTCTGATTTTGCTCTTCTGAATCTTTTCATGGTTTTGTTGTTATTATTATTATTTTATTATTTTTTCTTTTCCTTCTTCTTATTATTATTATTCTATTTCTTCTTATTCTTTATCTTCCTCCTCTTATAAATGTCATTATTCACCTTATTGTTCTTTCTTCTTTCGTTCTTTCTTTCTTGTTTTTCTTATTACTTCTTCTAATTTCTTTTGATTTTTCTTTGTTTTCTTCTTCTTCTTCTTCTTCTTCTTATTATTATTATTATTATTATTATTATTATTATTATTATTATTATTATTATTATTCTTTTAATCTTTCTTCTTAATGCCAATCGTTCTTCTTAATATTCTTCTTTTCTTCTTCCTCTTATTATTATTATTATCTATATTATTATTATTATTATATTATTTAATCTACTTTTCTGTGTCTCTTTAGTTTTATTATTATTATAACCATTCCCCTTTATAGGCAACAAAACTGCTTAAAATATTTTTACTCTAAGCAATATTTCCCCATTATTACTCCATTTGTTGTCATTGATTTTGACAAGTTTGTTGCATATATATAAAAACATGGAAAGTTTATTCATATAGAGTTTTGTGCATGTTAAGTTCCAAAAGCCGTAAGCACATTGTTACCATGTTCATAATTGATGTTATTAAGTGTTTTCAGCTATACTTTTAGCCATTATCAAGAATTAATTTTGTTTTACTTATAAATAAACATGTGGAAAGTTTATGCATACAGAGTCTTGTGCATGTTAAGTTCTGAAAACAGTAACCTCATGTTTATTTATAAGCAAAACAAATTTATCTTTGATAATGGATAAAAGTATAGCCAAAAACACTAAAAAACACTAAAAAACATCAATTACAAATACGGTAACAATGTGCTTACTGTGTTCGGAACTTTGCAAACACAATATTCTCTCCCTCCCTCTCCGTCCCCCCCCTCTCTCTCTCTCTCTCTCTCTCTCTATATATATATATATATATATATATATATATATATACTACTTGCCATAATTATTAGGCCAACCCAGTTTTAAAATGGTTCTTTTGTTATTATTACTTTGCAAAATTTTACAAGTCAGCCAAGAAGCCTTTGCTTCAGCCAACCAATAAGAAGAGACAAACAAAAACTGGACACCAGAACAGTTCATTTGATGCATATGTTATTGTGCAGTATTAATAAAGAATTGTTCTATTTTCATTTAGAATTCTCTACTTGGCAATAAATACTAAAAATAGTATGAAATACATCATTTTCTTTAAACTGGGCTGACCTAATAATTATGGCCAATAGTGTATATATATATATATATATATATATATATAGAGAGAGAGAGAGAGAATAATAGTGTTTCTGAAATTAAATTTTTTAATCCGGCATATTTTCATTACTTTAAACATTCTATTTAGCGGATACATATATTTCAGTAGACACAGCCAGACCTTTCAAGAAATCTTATTAGGGGGAAAAATTAGACAGTGAATTCTTTATTGAATATTCTGTGTGAATATATATTTTAAACATTTCACCACAATAAAGGCAATACAATCACTAAGGTGCAAGGGCTTTTCTGAATGTAAGAAAATATATATAATAAAATAAAACATTATTAAGGAGAGGAACAAGAAATAATAGGAATTAAGATAGCATGTAATAATGGTTGCCATTGGATTTACATTTTTGAAAATGAATGGGTACTGGAAAGAAGGAAGGCAAACCCACAAGCAAAATATATGAAAGAAAAATGGTTAGCATAGATATACATCTAGTTATTACAACTGTAAAATGGTGAGAACTAAATGCTCTTCTGGAACTGAACTTCTGTTCAGGAGGTTTATATACTATCGAAGAAATATTATTTGAAAAATTACAATACATGTATTTATTGCACAGGTAAGAGACTGAAGCTGAAATGTCATCCCAGCACTAATAACAGTACAGATTATTCATTGTATTTTATCAAGAATCTATTTATATATAGTAGCAACACGAGTACAGATTCAGCAGGAATATTCAAACTAGTAGTAAAATCAGCTCGAAGCAAGAAATTGGTGAGCCGAGTTCGAATTCCAGTTGAATTCATTGCATTTATTTACACACACATATCCTAGGCAAAGTTATTAATCAATCTCTTTTGTCCAGTTATGGGGTAAATAACAGGCTATATATTTTTTAGCCTTGTTTAGCAAATACTCTACTGCAGAATGTAATGACAACTTACTATAGAAAAATCTTCTGTTCAGTCAGTTATGTCTGTTTTGAGGCATGATCGCCCAAGCGTCTATCACATTTTGCATTTAAGCAATTGTCTGATTCAAAACAATAAATAAAAAGTTGTTATATAATAGAAAAATGTCTTGAACGATACACTGAATGAAATGTTTGAAGTATAATGCCTGTTTCTGGTTAAAAACAATGATAATTTTGTCGAAATACAGTGAGGAACAAAAACACATATATATATATAAATATATAAATTTATATTTTTATTCTTCGTCAGTGACAGTGGTAGTCAGAGGAAATTATAAATTATATGAGGAAGTTTTCAGGAATCATTTACTTGCGTTGAATTCTCCTCACTTATCTACGTTCCTGTTTGAAAAACCCCAAACTTATATAAGCAAAAATTTCCATGTATTTTTGCCTTCTTAAAGTTTTGCTTAATTGCATCATCTATGGCCAGGATCATCTGTTAATCATTTTTGCTAATGATTTTATTTGAAGCTGGTTGTTTTTGACATCATCACATTTATGTCTGTCCTGTTTATATTTTCTGCTTTTGAAATCAACCACACTAATGTTGATCCTGCTTTTGATGTCAATTATATTAATGCTAAGTCCCGGAAGTATATTAGAGCAGCCTTAATTTAACAATTGATTCAATATAATCCTTCTTAATATAATTTACAAAAACATTTTATATCTCACTTGTCTTGACTAGTATTTTTGATTCATATTGTTATTATTTGTAATTTGGTCGGTATAAGATTTTAAGACTGAAGTTTCCATAGATATGCCTCTAAGCTTATTTTAAATATAAATAAGTAAAAAATCTGAAATCATAGTAATGTTGATGTTTATAAAGACAACACTGATGGAAAATATATGGTCCTTATTGAGAAAGTAATTGTAGATTTTTACACATAGAATATCTGATTTTCCTTTTTTATTAACGAGAATAACATGACATATTTCATCTTTAAGGGTCTGTTACTATATTTTACAAGTATTTAATTAGATTACGGTCATTTCAAGAAATGACATGTTTTTCAATGTATGCTCTATTTTATTGAAAATTTCTTCCAGCATGTTTTTACATTTTTGTTTGTATATATATATATATATATCAATTAGTTAATTAGTTATATTTTAGTCATAATTATATTAGACTAATACACAGTTTTATTAAAAAGAAGGGTTCAATGCAATTATATTGTAGAACGTTTTAATATTTGTCATTTGGAGTTATTTAGTGACGTTGGTGTTTACTTTTTGGTGTCTTCAAGCAATAAAATCAGTTATTGAAAATACGAAAGGTGAAGACCGAGGTTACAAAATGACTTGCTTCTAACTGAATATATATATATATATATATATATATATATATATATATATATATAGTTTAGAACATGCACAAATATTTTTATCCACTACAAAGTGTACATTTTGTTTCAGTATTAAAATTACAATGTCTCATTAGTTGATGTGGAAAGGAATGGTGAGCCTGTTTTCTTATATTTGGTGAGTTGCGTGTGGGATGTTGGTGGGGGTTAGTGACAACAGAATAAGTCTTGTAAATTGTCTGCTAGAATTTTGAAAAGAGGAGTTGGTATGGAATATAGTTGATTAATGAAAGTGTCGGGAATTTTGTAGACAGATTTAACATTAGAAGATGGGGTATAGATTATGGCCTCATGGCTGGATTTTATTCTTTGGGTTTAGTAGAGGGTGAGAGTAAGGAAGTGTAAAGTGTGGGGAGGAATGTGATTGGACATATCTTTAATGTGTATTTGTACAACTATAGAATATTTTTATTTAATCACAGTTTTTATGATTAATCTAATTGTGTATATTTAACCTGAATTTTAAATTTAAGAAATCACTTTTTTCTATAAAGTTTTAAGTTAGATCACAGTTTCTACTGGGTAATAGGTAAAATTTGATGTAAGAACAATGATAATACTAAAATGGTTTATCATCTCTAAAGGGTCCAAGCCTTTGCTTTTGTAGTATTTTTTAGCATGATTGTAAGGTTAGTTCTTTCATGTGTTTGCAGTTTACTGTGTTTTCATGCCTCTAGTTTAAAAGTTTTTTGCTATTCATATATTTACAGATTAAATTAGAAACTAATCTTACAATCATGTTAAAGATTAAATTTAAAGATTAAATTAAAGAACTAATATTACAATCATGCTTACCATTCCTTTCCACACCACCTGATGAGACATAGAAATTTCAATGTCAAAACAAAATGTACACTTTGCAGTGCATAAAAAGATTGTACATGTTCTAAACTATAATTTTTAATAAATATACACAGCTCTATATTATATATCGAGCACTGTTTTAAATTAATGTTTTGGACGTTGTAAATTTTACTTTATTCCTTTTTCACTCGGATATATATATATATATATATATATATATATATATATATATATATATATATATGGAAATTAAGGAGGGTTAATGAAATGGTTACAAACAAAATGACAATTTAAAACTATTTGTTCGAACATTATTTTTAATTGATATTCGTATTTAAGTAAATATTCTGTTTATAATCAAAAAGTATTATATATATATTTCTACTGGCCTGATTATTTAGGTTATTTTTTGTTTTGAAAATGTGTATCACTCAGCAGGATTTGAATCTACAACCCCTATCCACATAGGGTACGCCACCAATTGATCTGTAGCATCTTAGACCTCTCCACCACGAATGACCAACATTCTAAATGAAGTCAAATGAAAATCAAATCAAAAAATGTGTTATATAGGCTTGATTTCACTTCGTTTAGACTGTTGGTCATTCGTAGTCGAGAGGTCGGATACATGCCAAATCAATTTATGGCTTTCCCTATGTAGATAGGGGTCGCAGGCTGCCACATATTTTCGTAACAAAAATTTATCGTAAATAATCAGGTCGGTAGAAATAAATATATAATATTGTTTGATTATAAACAAAATATTTACTTAAATGTGAGCATTGATCAAAAATAATGTTCAAACAAATAATTTCATAGATATATATATATATATATATATATATACCACCACATAAAACTCGTGAAAAGTGCAGCAGCAAGAATAATTCCAATTTTTTCCGTGTGAAGTTTCAATTCAGTACCTTGTCTATCATGGCTCTCCACAATTTCCAGTCAGTATAACCCTTAGTAAATGTTGTTTCCTTGTTAACTCTCCTAACATTTGCTCCATCGTTCATATCTTTAAGCTCACTAAGCAGTTTCTATGTTGTTTACCAAGCTCTTTTTCTTCAATATGTGCCCTAAAATTTAATATAGTATTCCCATCATCTTTCCGGAGAAACACATATTTCAGCTGCTTCAAACGTGTTTGTTGGGAAGAAGATTGTCAAAAATGTGCTGTCATTTAGGAAAACTAATATTATATAAATCAGTCTTCTGTATTATTCTTTTTAATGGTATTTTCTGCTTCTTAATAACATCTGCTTTGTTCATAATCTCATCCTGTAATATTGATACATATTGAGTTTAATCGTGTCTTTCCCCTTCCTAACTTGCCATCTAATGCAGGTGACGAAAAGGAACTTCCGTAAACATGTTTTCAGTTTTGAAGACTTTGAAAAACTGTAGATACTCTGGCATCTACGCATCGTTCATTCAGCAATGAATTAGAACACACTCAGCTATTGGGCATGTATGTATGATAATATACACGCTAAAAGTATCCCTCTTTCTACCGAGCGCCCGTAGCTCGGAGGTAGAATCACCGACTGACGCTAATTTTACCCAGGGTTTCAATCCTGGGTAAAAGTGGTACAAATGTATGATTACAACTCATCAGACCCAAATGCTACAACAGTGGCTCCTCAAGATTTTGAGGACCCACTATTGTAACATTTGGGTCTGACAAGCCGTGATAACAACATCAGCATGTTGTAAAATATGTATTACCCATTGTAATAATCTAAAATCTTTTATAAATTGTATTACTGTTAAATGAAATAAATGAATTTAACATTGAGTTCTCTTGAGTTCATCTCTATCGGAATTTACCTGGATTGTGTATAAGTGTGCTATGTTATATATATATAACATAGCACACTTATATATATATATATATATATATATATATATATATATTGATTGATTGTTTAATTACTTAGTTATTTGTCATAATAAAATTAGACCAGTGCACATGTGAATTAAAAAGTTTACAACACAATTATATTGTAAAACTATTGAATACTCTTCATTTGCAAACGAGTTATTACGAAACATAGGTTTCTATCATGTGGAGTCTTCAGGCGATTTGCAATAACTGATTTTACCATTTACCCTTTTTCTTAAGAACGCCCACATAACACTAACATGACAGGGAATCTTTGAACATGCAATATTTTAAGTTACAAGAAATGATAACGTCTTCATCCATGGTTGTATTAACCTAATAGGTATTTTTTAGTATGGTTGCACTTAGTCATAATTTCTGTTCTTTCATTCAATAGTTCATTTTCTCTTAGGAATACCATAAAAATTGAGCAGATAGATATTACATTCATTCAATAAAAATTATTTGATTTCAATAATTGTTAATCTTATATGATACACTTAAACATCTCAGATGAAAATGATTGTCTGCAAATATTTGGCTTTAATTACCCTGTAAGACATCATTTATTCAGTTTACACACACACATACACAAACACACACACGCACACGCACATTGACACACATATATATATATATATTAGAATGCAGTGTTAGACTCCAAAGGAGTGTCCTGTACATACAGTGGTAGGATAACTGTCTAAGATTTATATATATATATATATATATATATATATATATATATATACAACAAATATAAGAAAAATTAAAGCAGACACGTTATTTCATGGTAAATCGGAAGAATGGGCATATTTCAGGCGTACCATTATCAGCTTCTGTCTTTATTGTACAAAAGATATTATACGATTGAAATTCAAAAAGACCTAAAAAAAAACACCGGAATGAAAATAAAGGTCGCTCCCTTGAAAGAGAAAATTTCAGAAAAAATACATCATTACATCAGTTCGGGGAATACACGCACATATTCATACATAAGTATATATATACGCAACATATAATCAAAGAGCACCGGTAAGAGCGGATGTCAACGAAAATCTAAAGATACATTCTGCATGTCAGTTAGACTACTGACCTGTAAATTTGAAACCTAAAGAAAGTTGGTTAGGTGAGAGTAATCTTAAATCAATTAAAACATCTCCTGGTGATAAGCATTCAGAAGCCTTCGAATCTGATATGTTCGATTTAATCAGAAAAATCTATTTTAAAATCAATATAATAATTTCCAACGTAAACTCAGACAAGGATATTAAAGATTTAAAAAAAAATAATCCAATTTGTGTCAAAGCTGACAAATCTCAAAATATTTATAAACTCAGCCCATCAGAATATAACAAACTAATGAGAAACACTGTCACTAAATCCTACAAATTGGATACTTCTAACACACTTTCTAACTTGATAATGAAATTATTAAGCATGCTAGAAAACTGAAAATCGAAGAGAAAATTGGAAAAATTGAATTAAAAACTGCATATATCTTACTCAAAGAACACAAATGAACTTCACTAGTACCAAATCAACTAGATTATTTAAACCTACTAAATCAGAATTAGGTATAATTTCTAAACGTATTATCCAAGATATAGTCTCACAGATGCAAATCTCATTGAAATTTAATGTATGGAAGAACACCGACGATGCTATTAAATGTTTTAAACAACTACGCCACAAAGACAAGGCCTCATTTATTCAGTTCGACCTCGGAGATTTCTACTCTTCGATCTCCGAGGAATTGTTGATAAATAGCATCTTCTTCTGCTATGTGCTCTGTCCCTTCAGAACGTAGGCGATCATGGCTTTCCACGTTTCCCTATACCTGGCGGCTCTGAGCACGCCTCCTGTTACACCACGCAACCCTCGTTCCGTCATAAGCGTAATTAGGTCCTTTAAATATATTATCCGTTGCTTTCTTCTGTCTTTTCCCCTCTATCTGTCCTGTTAGTATCAGGTTCTCCAAGCCCTTCTTTCTCATTGCACGTCCTAGGAACTTCAGCTGTCTCTTCCTGATTCTCAGTATTAATTTGCTTTTTGTTTCCATCATTTTTAAGACCTCATCATTGACAATATGCTCGATCCATGCATCCGTCTGTAGAACCACATTTCAGTTGCTTCAAGTTTTTCCTTCATCTATAATGATATTCTTCAGTATTCTCCACCATACTGAAGGATGGACAGCACGTAGCAACTCAGTACTCTCCTCCTTGTTTCTAGCAAAATTGTCCTGTTCCTTAATACCTTACTCAACTTCTGGAATGCTTCCTTCGCCATGCCAATTTGCCTTCGGATATCTGTGTCGCACTATGCGTCTTCTATTATAACACTCCCCAGATATTTACATTTTTGTACCTGCTTGATTCTAGTATCCCCAACCTGTATTTGACATATTGGGCTATTATTTTTACTGATGACCATGCATTCGGTTTTCTAGCAGTTTATTTCTAGTCATTTATTGTTACTTTCTTCAGCTACCTTCTGTACGAGGTCTTGTAGTTTCCTTTCAGTGTCTGCTATCAGCACTGTATCATCTGCGTATCTTAGGTTGTTTAAATTGTGGCTTCCGATTACGAATCCAGGCCTAACTTCTAGGGTCCTCAAAATATTCTTGCTGTACAAGTTGAACAGATCCGGTGAAAAGACACGTCCTTGTCTTACGCTCCTTTCTATCTTTGTATATATACTCAATACATTACCTGTCCTTATGCAAGCAGTTCCCTGCCAGTAAAGATTCTTGATTACTCCCAATTTTTTCTCAAATATGTCAAGGCTGCCGTGTATCTCCATCAGTTCTTTGTGGCGTATTTTGTCAAATGCCTTCACATAATCAATAAAGCACAGGTATAAGTCCTTCTTCATTTGTATTCCCCTTTCAGAGAGAATCCTAATCATAAATATGGCATTCCTTGTTCCTGTGTCTTTACTGAAACCACACTGTTCTTGTCCTATCTTTGGCCTGATTCTGCTTCTCGCTCTATACATCAGGATTCAGACGATCAGTTTTGTTATATGGCTCATTAAACTGATGGTTCCTTGGGGTTCACACTCGTTTACTCCTGGCTTCTTAGGTAGTGCTATGACGATAGATTTGCTCAGATGATCTGGTATTACCCTGCTATTATAAATTACATTTATTATTTCAGTAGTTTTCTCTATACCAAATGCTTCCATGGCTATCAGCAGCTGTATGACTATACCACTTGGTCCAGTTGCTTTGTTTCTATTCTGTTTGGCTACTGCAGATTCCACTTCAGACTTTCATATTTCTGATCCTTGCGTATTATTGGTTGTTCTCTCTTGTCGTGGAAAAGATCTTTTATATATTCTTCCCATCGTTGGAGTATTTCCTCTTTCTTCAAAATGATTGTTCCATCCTTAGATTTTAGACATCCTGTTGAAGAGCAGGTTTTTTGTCCTGTCAGTTCTTTTATTTCCTTATGCATGTCTGCTTTATTATTCCTGCTCACTCTCTTTACTTCAGCACATTTGTCATTGAGCCATTCCTCTTTAGCCTGTCTACATTTTATCTCTATTTCCTTGTGTAGTTCCCTGTACTCCATTCCATGCCTTGATATCATTTTCTGCTTCCTTTGCATCATGTTCAGAATCTCTTCAGTCATCCACTCGTTTTACTTTCTGCGCCTAATTTCCTTTGGTGCAATATTGTTTGCTGATGTCAGGATTGCTTCCTTTAACGCATCCCATTTCGAGTGTCCTTTCCCAATTTGTTCTTTGTATTTGGTTTTCACGCTGTTAGTGTATTCGTTCTGTAGGTTGAGGTCATTCACAAGTGCGTTGTATATCAGTTTTAGTGCTGCACTAGGCGTCTTCAATCTTCGAAGTTTCACTTTTAATTATAGCATCAATTTTGCTAAAACTTTCGTCACCATCATTGAGGACCAACTAAACATCATAATGGCTTGTAGGAATAATATTTTTGTCCATAATTTTTCCATCTAGATTAAAAAGGGACGCCGGAATGTTTACGTTCCTATGAGTGCTTTCGACTCTGCCCAGGTCGCAGATGTGGTAGGTTTATATATATTAAACATTATAGGTAGATTTTGGGACCTAGAACTAGTCGGGTTATACAGAGATGACGGATTAGCAATTATTAACAAAAGCACTGGTCCAATAGTGCTATAAAAACAAAAACAAGTAACTAACGCCTGTAAATACATAGGTTTTAAAATTAGATATCCTCACCGTAAAATAGTTAATTTTCAAGACATCACCTTCGACCTCTCTAGTAACAGATTTAGACGCTAACAAAAACTTAATCAAATATCTTTATACATCAATATTAATTCCAACCACCCCTAACATGTACTGAGACAAATTTCTAACTCCGTGCATACTAGAATTAAAGACTTCTAACCAAAACATTTTTGACACACACAAAAAACATATACTGAGGCCTCACATAAGAGTGGATTGCAAAAGCCGCTTTTTATGACGAATCCTTGAATTATTTTGCAAATTATGTAACGTTAATATAGTTAAATATTTTCTAAAACTCGTAGATAAACATTTTAACAATTCTAGTCCCTTTCATAGAATATTTAACAGAAAAACCCTAAAAATTAGCTATTCGTGTACTAAAAATATAGAAAGTATAATCAGCTCCCACAATAGAAGAACTTTAGATATAAAAACCACATTGATAACCCGAAATCTACTACCAGCTCCAGAGTAACAACTCCTAGTCGAGCCAGTTCTTCAACTCCTAACCAAAGCAACCCTAAAGTTGCCTAGAATTTACCAGACATAAAAGATGCAGCTGGACATGACAGTCATACACCTAAATGCAATTTCAGAATCAAAAATGAGTGACCTCTGTTAGGAGAATGTATGAGAAAAGGGGTGGTATATCATACTATGATATACCCAAAAGAAAATACAAACATAAAGAAATACTACCTTGGTATTTCAACAGGTGCTTGGAAGCAACGGTTGTACAATCACACGCACTCCTTTTCCAACCCTGAACTAAGAAACCAGACATCTCTATCAAAATATCTCTGGTCATTGAAAGACAAAAACTTAACCCCTATGATTAAATGGAATATCATTAAAAAATCTAACACAACCATCAACTTGAACGATTGCTGTCGCTTATGCCTGGATGAAAAATAACTATTATAAAACACAAAAAAACAATTGGACCTGCTGAATCTGAGGAGGGAACTGATTTTTAAATGTCGACATAGGAGCCGGTTTAAATTATGTTAAATATTTAGCCTCTCATTCATTTCTCTGAAGACTTTATACACATCACATTATGTTACGAAATATATATTGTTTATTCGTACACTATTGTTATATGTGTCGAGGTTTTTTTTATATATATAAATACGTGTTTTTATATGTCTATGGTATTGCTAACATATTTGTTTTGCTGGTGTTTAAGTGTATATATATGTGTGTTTTCGGATATGTGTATATGTACATATGTATCTGTGTGCGTGTACATATATGTGTATACATATATATGCGTGTGCGGGTATGTGTGTACGCATTTACGTGTGTGTGTGAGTTGTATGTGTACATTTATATGTTCTTTTACATTACTAAAGTTATACTGTATTATAAATGTACCGTTGACCGAAAAAATTACCTACATTATTGTATTATTAAGTTTTATTGTATTATTATTATTATTATTATGTCATTTTTCATCATATTTAGATTTCTGCATTGGTCTCACTACCAACCAAGTCTGCGGGGAGACCTAAGGCAGGTAGTGGCGTGTTGTTATGACTCCATTTCATGTTTTTCTATCCTCCCTATCATCCCCAGCATTACATAGATAAAGTTTTCCTTAGTGTGTGGGCTGTACTTAATAATACAATTTTTTGTATATCTCTTAAGCTGGGGTTTCCAGGGATTCTTTCAATGTGTTGTTTTGTTCCATTTTTTATCATTCCAAGTGCACCTACTATCACTGGCACAACTCTTGTTTTCAATTTCCACATTTTTTCTATTTCAATTTCCAGGTCTTTATATTTTGACAGTTTTTCAAATTCCTTGATTGCTATGTTACAATCCGCTGGACAAGCCATATCAATTAATAGACAAGTTTTCTCCTTCTGGTTTTTAACAATAATGTCTGGCCTGTTTGCTTCAATTTTTCTGTCTGTGTAGATGGTGTAATCCCATAGAATGGTTACATCTTCTATTTCTGTAACCGGTGCTGGATGATGTTCATACCAGTGTTTGTTTACAGCTTTTCCATAATGTTTGCACATTGCCCAATGTAAATATTGCCCAACTCTATCGTGGCGATTTTTATATTCGTTTGGGGCAAGCACAGAACAGCCTGAGATTAGGTGGTCTATTGTTTCTTGGTGTTTATCACAAAACCTGCATTTTGGATCCATATTATTATGCATAATATTTGCCTGAAAGTTTCTCGTGAAAAGACTTTGGTCTTGTGCTGCAAGTATAAATCCTTCAGTTTCAGACTTTAATCCAGATGCACGTAACCATCGATGAGTATTAACTTTGTCAACATTGGATTTATTGGCACGTACTGGATATTGGCCATGCAGAGGTTTGTCCTGCCAGCGCTGTTTCATCTTTTCAAGAGCTTTATCTTTGGCTTTCATTTTCATATTTTTTGCCGCAATAGTTGGTTCTTGGCTACTGTTTTGCTTTTCTACAGAATCTACTAACTGTAATTCTTGTTTGTATTTACTGCCTTCTTTTATTATTGAATATTTTTTCTTTCTTTCTTCATGTTGCCTTACTAATTGTATCATCCAATCCTTTGTTGTTTCTATGTATGTTAGTAAGCCAATAGTTGTTGTCTTGTATGACAATTCCAGCTGAATAAGACCCCTTCCACCTTCTTTACGGGGTATGTATAGACGGTCTACATCAGCCTTTGGGTGATGCATCCTATGCTTAGAAAGAAGCTTTCTTGTTTTAGCATCCATTCGCCTGATGTCGTTTAGAGTCCAGTTTAAGATGTTGAAGCTATATTGGACAACTGGGATTGCAAGGCTATTAATGGCCATAACTCTATTCTGTGAATTTAATTCAGTTTTTAATATCATTCGTAGCCTTCTATAGTACTCTTTACGCACTATTTCTTTCATTTTTTTATGGTGAATGTTTACGCTCTCATTTACACCTAGGTATTTATAAGCTTCTTCTGGTTTCAATTCTTTTATTGTTACAGCAGGGTCTAGGCTAATTGAGGATGTTTCTTGTATTGATCCACGTAAAACTGTAGCTTTAGCACATTTATTCAAATTAAATTTCATTCCAATGTCTTCGCTGAAGCATTTTACAGTTTGCAGAAGACCTTCCAGCTCATTATCATTCTTAGCATATAACTTTAAGTCATCCATGTAAAATAGATGGCTTATTTTCTTTTGGCCTATTTTATAACCACATTCTGTCTTATTAAGTTGACTGGTTAGTGCTATTAATGATATGCAGAATAGTAAGGGAGATAAAGAATCACCTTGAAATATACCTCTTTTGATGTTTATTTCATCAGACTTATCGGTTCCATTTATATGATTGAGGTAAAGGGTTGTTTTCCATATAGACATGCATTATTATTATTATTATTATTATTATTATTATTATTATTATTATTATGTCATTTTTCATCATATTTGATTTCTGCTTTGGTCTCACTACCAACCAAGTCTGCGGGGAGACCTTAGCCAGGTCGTGGCGCGTTGTTATGACTCCATTTCATGTTTTTTCTATCTTCCCTATCATCCCTAGCATTACATAGATAAAGTTTTCCTTAGTGTGTGTGCTGTACTTAATAAGACAATTTTTTGTATATCTCTTAAGCTGGGGTTTCCAGGGATTCTTTCAATGTGTTGTTTTGTTCCATTTTTTATCATTCCAAGTGCACCTACTATCACTGGCACAACTCTTGTTTTCAATTTCCACATTTTTTTCTATTTCAATTTCCAGGTCTTTATATTTTGAGAGTTTTTCAAATTCCTTGATTGCTATGTTACAATCCTCTGGACAAGCCATATCAATTAATAGACAAGTTTTCTCCTTCTGGTTTTTAGCAATATTATTATTATTATTACTATTATTATTATTATTATTGCATTGTTAACCAAATAATTAGTATCATTTTGATTATATTGTGGTTTGCTGGTAACTATTGTCAAAACGGATTGATTAACTAGTATATCTTAATTGTTTAATTTCCTTAGGGTTTTTAAAATTCCAGTTCCTTATCCTTTTACTAGTAATATGTAAATTTATTTTTAAACTAAATAATTAAGTTTAAACAACTAGATTTAAATAGAATAATTAGGTTTATTTTTAAATTAATTTTTTAAAATTTTACATTATATTATATTTGCTTTGTTGATTGTATAATTAGTATAATTTTGATTATATAGTGGTGTGATGATTTTGTGACCACAACTGATTGATTAACTATTATCTCCCAAATATGTATTTTTAATTTTTTTAGATTCCAATTTCTCATCCTTTCACCGTTTATATATAATATTTATTTTTATTTTTTTGATTATTTTCATTTTCTTCTATTATCTTTTCTTTCTATTTTAAATTTATTCCTCTCTTCTTTCTTCTTCTCCCCTTTTCGTTTACGCTTTAAGGTACTTATCCTTTCTTTTAAACGCTCTCTCTCTCTCTCTTGCTCTCTCTCTCTCTATCTATCTCACTCTCTCACACTTAACCCACTTTCTTTACGTTTCAAATCTACGGGTCAGAAGTTTAACTGACATGCTTAATGTATCTTTAGATTTTAGTTGACATCCGCTCTTACGCGTGCTCTTTGATTATATGTTCCGTATGTATATGCTTATGTATGAATATGCGTGTGTATTCGCTGAACTGATGTAATGTATTTTTTCTTAAATTTTCTCTTTTAAGGGAGCGACATTTACTTTTATTCCGTCTTTCTCAGGTCTTTATGAATTTCATTGGTGTAAAATCTTTTGTACAATAAAGACGGAAGCTGATGATGGTTCGCCTGAAATATGCCCTCACTTCCGATTTTACATGAAATAACGTGTCTGCCTTAATTCTTCTGATATACATACATACATATATATATATATATATATATATATATATCGCATGCGATGGATAAACTGTCCTCCAAATTCCCAAAAATGTAAATGATACTGACATCACATTTTAACAAATATACTTCCCAAAATTACACAAAAATATCTTGGTATACTGAAGAGAAAATTATATTCAATAAAACTGCCATTACATTTAACCACGGCTTCTAGATGATTTCGGAATTTCTTGCACCTCGTCTGTAAGTTCTCCTCGGATAATTTTGTGAATGCTATCATAATACTTGATTTAGTTCATCTTTGGAATTACAAAGATATTTTTGGTCTCTTGATCAACTGCACTTCACACATAATACAAAAAGTAAGTTGAATTCTGGGAATTTAGGTGGCCAATTGTAAAGTTGATGTCAATACAGAAATTATCTGACAGCTATTAGTGTCTTCTCATTATTGTCTGTCATGTTGTAGATTCCTGTTGCTAAAATTACGATCTTTCAGCAGAGTCTCTTGACCAAGGGCATCACTACCTCCTGAAGTCACTTGATGTAGACTTCTGTATTGAGTACAGCATGCATTTTCCAAATTTCTGGTAGAGTTAATTGAGTTATGGCATTTTTTCTCGCAGATGTTGATGACACTACTATATATTCGACAAAATAAAAACAAGCATCACGCAGAATTTCACATAGGAAATAGAGATCATTTACCCATCGCGCCCTGTATATATATATATATATATATATATATATTCGTGAGATTTATTCAAGTTGTATATATAGATATACATGGAATATACATATCCGTGTTAATGTCACGGTATATATATATATATATATATATATATATATATATATACCGGTGTGTGTGTCTCTGTGAGCTCGTAGTGTGTACATACATACATATATTGATACACTCATATATATATATATATATATATATATATATATAAGTATATAAATATATATGAAATCTATGTTTGCATATATTTCTTTATATATATATTTTATACAGATGCATATTCATATATATATATTTTATATATATTTATTCTTATTTTTCGCTGTATATATATATATATATATATATATATATGTGTGTGTGTGTGTGTGTATTTGTGTGTGTGTGCGTGTGTGTGTGTGTATGTATATATGTATGTATGTATGTATGTATGTATAAATGCCCTATCATTATCACTATTATAGGTTTTAAATCGATTTTCTCATTTTGTATACTTATTTTTTTCCTTTATAATTGAGTCTGGCTTAACATTTTTTCCAAACATTTTTCCACTCTACCCGAAAGGCCTGTTCTATATTTCATGTAATAGAATTTTCAACCGAACCTAGGTAATCGAATAGAAACTAATACACGAAATAAAATGTAAATAGGCTAAACATTTTAGTAGATGCCGTGTAAATAAAATCGCCTGCTGTTAGATTGCTACTACGCATGCGTGCTTGTGAACGCATTCGCGATATTTCTGCAATGTGTAGTAAAAAATGGCGTACTCCATTATGTACCAACATCAAACTGTGGTTTTGGAATGCATAAAGATGTACCTTGAAGGATTCTATTTTTTTATTATTTTATATGTGCGTGAGAACATTTTTCTATAAAAATTACTTTATTCACCGATGGAGAGTAAAATAAAAAAAGAAAATTTAAAATTATTATACAAGTAGAGAGACGAGATTATTGAAGTCAAGTGAAGCCAGTCGAGCGTGATTATGAAGATTCGTGTTTATTTGGACATGTAAAAAAATATTAAAGGAAATGTCTCCGGTAGGAAATGGGGAGGAGACAGGAATGGCATATGAGAGAACATGGGACCTTTTAAAAAAACAGAAGGAAAAACGAAGATGAAAAATTCTAAAAGGGAAGGATTTTAAACGTGGGAGAAAATAGAGAAAATTCACTCAAAGTAGAAAAACATTAGAAGAGAAAGAATTAGAAGAAGAGGAAAAGAATAGAGGGGATCAAGTAGTACCAAGTGGAGAGGTTTAACCGAAGAAAGAGAAGACAAACATAAAAAAAGATGAAAAAATGGCAGTAAAGTCGAAGTAAATTTGATGAAAGTAATAATAAGAATTGTAACCGATGAAGAGAGAAAACATTCTAAAAATTGACAGACGAAAAATAAAAAATAAAATGCAATTGCTTGGAAATTAAAAAAAATACTTAAGAATGCGTTAGAGTAATTTAGAAAGCGAGTAAAAGGAGAAATGTGATAAAGAAAAGTTGAAATCGAAATATAAGAACTAAAAAAAGCAAGAAAAAGAAAACGGAAATACAATATAATAAAATAAGGAAAGACTATATTTACTTGTAAAGCTTGCAAACTGAAGAGGGGAAAAACTTAACCAAAATGTAAAAAGAGATGTAAAAAAAGAAAAAAAAAGGGAAGGAAAAATGGAACAGAACGAAGAATTTATAAAGAAGAAACCTCTGGAAAGATAAAGTATTCATGGAACTGATTAGGAATGTGAAGAAAAAGGAGGATGAGGGATGCTACTACTACTACTACTACTACTAGTACTACTGCTAATAATAATAATAATAATAATAATAATGATGACATAGCAACCAACGAATTTGAAAGACTGTCAAAATATAAAGAACGGGAAATTGAAATAAAAAATGTGGAAATTGAAAACAAGTATCGTACCAGTGATAGTGTGTGCACTTGGAATGATACAACATATTGAAAGAATCCCTGGAAACCCCAGATTAAGAGATATACAAAATATAAGTACAGCCCACACACTAAGAAGAACTTTCTATATGTAACGCTAGGGATGTTAGGGAGATATGAAATGGTGTCATAGCAACACACCACGACCAGCCTTAAGTCTTCCTGCAGAATTGTTAGGTAGTGTGACCATAGCAGAAATCGATTTATAATGCAAAATGACACAATAATAATAATAATAATAATAATAATAATAATAATAATGCGAGGGATACGAAAGAGTATGGATAAATGAACAATCTAACCAAGCGGAGGAAGTGTGTCAGTCAGTTAAATGACACACGTAATACACGCTTTGGATGTGCGTTGTGGCGCAGTGGATATCGGCTCGGAATGAGAAATCAGAGAGCCGAGTTCGAATTCCAGTTGAATTCCTTGCATTCACTTACGCGCAAATACCCTTGGGAAAGGTATTAATCCGTCTATTCCTTCCAGTTATGGGTTAAATAACAGGACAGTTTGGGTTCTATAGCCTTGGTCGGCAACCAGAAAGCAATGGCACCCTACTGCGGGATAATCTTCTGCCCAGTCAGTCATGTCTCTTTCAAGACATGATCGCCCAAGCGTGTATCACGTATGGCACTTAACTGACTGAATACACGCTTAGGCGATCATGTCTCGAAAGATACATTGACTGGGCAGAAGATTATCCCGCAGTAGGTTGCCATTACTTTCTGCGGTAAACTGGTTGGCAACCATTGCTATCGAACCCAGTCTGTCCTGTTATTTAACCCACAATTGGAGGGAAGAGAAGGATTAATACCTTTTCCAAATATATTTGAGCGGAAGTGAATGCAATGAATTCAACTGGAATTTGAAATCGGCTCCCCAATTTCTAGTTTCGAGCAGATATCTACAGCACCACAACACACGAAGAGTGTAAGAGAGAAAAAATGTCAAAAAGTAAGAGGAAGACGCAAACAAGAAATACAAGGAAAAAAAGCGGGAAAAAATGTAAAAATAGAGAGGTGTACAAGAAAGAAAGAGGATATAGAAGATGAATAGTAAGTAAGAGCTGGAAGCAGGGTGTGAAGATGGCGGAGAGGAAGAATAAGAATAAAGATCTGAGATAAACAAGAAAAAGAAAACCGGAGTAAATTAGTTTGAATGAAGAAATGTATAATACACATGTACGAAAAAACATGAAGGCTTGTTACGAATCAGGAAATAATATGAATCAACTGAACAAGCTTGTTTACACAAAGAAGCATATAGGACACGAAAAGATCAGATCGAAAGTAGAAGTAGAAGAAGAAGATGAAGTAAAGAAATTAAAAAAATAACGCATGTTTACATGTGTTGATATAAAGAAAACGTAAATGAACGATCCAGACGAACTGAGATAAATGCGTGGTCAAAAGAAGAATGCAGAGAAAACTGACAAAAAGGTGAGAGAATAACAATAAAAAAAGTAAATAAATTTGATGACAAGAAATGAAAAGTACATGAAAAAAAAGATGATTATAAATAATAAGAAGTAAATTCTAAAGTAATAGGAGTAGAAAATAAGGTTGTATTGATGAGTATGAAAATATAATAAGGAAGCAGCAATATTAAAAAGCAAGAAGAAGAATATGAAGAAAAAAAAACAAAGAAAATATCAAAGAAAAATTTCATTAAAAGAACAAATATAAAGAGAAAACTTTATTGAAAGAAGAGAAAAAAATGTCAAACAAAAAAGTTCATTTAAAGAAGAAATGTCTAAGAGAAAAGTTCATTGAAAGAAGACGGCAAAGAAGAAGATAAAAATATCAAAGAGAAAATTTCATTGAAACGAGAAGATGGCAAACAAAACATTTCATTGAAACAAGAAGAAAACAACGTCAAAGAGAAATTCCATTGAAAAAAGAAGAGAGAAGAAGAAAATATCAAAGAAAAAATACATTAAAAAAAGAATAAGAGAAAAATATCAAAGAGAAACATTAATTGAAACAAGATGTAGAAGAAAATGTCAACGAGAAAATTTCATCGAAAAAAATGGAGAAAATGTCAAGAAGAAAAGTTCATTGAAAGAAGAAAAAATATCAAAGAAAAAATTAATTGAAAGAAGAAAATCTTACCGAAAAAAGTTAATTGAAATAAGAAAAAGAAGAAAATATCAAAGAGAAAAGTTCATCGAATGAAGAAAAAGAAAATATCAAACAGAAAAGTTCATTGAAATAAGAAGAAGAAAATATCAAAGAGAAAAGTTCATTGAAAAAAAAAGAAAATATGTCAAAGAGAAAATTTTATTGAAGGAAGAAGAAAATATCAAAGAGAAAAGTTTATTGAAAGAAGAAGAAGAAAATGTCAAAGAGAAGAATTTCTTTAAAGGAGAGGTGAGAAGAAAATATCAAAGAGAAAAATTCATTGAAAGGAGACGTAGAAGAAGAAAATATCCAAATTGAAAATTTCATTCAGAAAAATAACAAAAAATGAGAAGAGAAAAGTTCATTGAAATTAAATCAACTGGAAAAGCAGGAGAAGAAACGGAAAAACAGCAACATTTGAGAAAAGTCGTGATACCAGGAAGAAAGTGAAATTTTTTAAACCAAAATATTTTTTCAAAATCTTTATGCTAAGCAAACAAAGAAAATTTTCATTCTAACATATGAGGAAATCATCTTTTTCTGAATATCAGATGTAAACTGACCAGTACTTATTTGTTTGGAAAATGACAGGTCGAAACAAGTTCCAAAGATATAAATTTAATTAATGTATTGAATGATGTACATTGGTCGAATACAAAATAAGTGAAGTACATTTCCGAGTCAGTCAAATACATTACAAGAATTCACTTTCAAACTCATACTACGTTTCGCTTTATTCAAAGATCAAAAGTTAAGACCATCGTAATTTAAACCTTTCACCAAAAACACTCCACAAAGCAGTCAGTATAAAGTATTTTCCCAATCTGTAATAATAACTTATTAACAAAGTCGCCAGACGCCATCTAATGGTACCGCCTGATTAAAACTTTTTTTCTAAAATTATATTTGATTAGTACTAAAGTATACCAAATGAAATTCTTTAAGACAAACATAGATTTTATATTTGGCTTCAACTATGGCATTCTATAATATGAGACTAATCATCATGCAACTATTGGGTAGATCTGATGACCTATTTCAAATGTTTGAAGGGAGGTTACACGTCAAGATCACCTCCATGAAAAATTATTTTTCGTTATTTTTTTAATAAGTACATTTTACTTTTTTTTCTATTTTATGTTTTGTAGTGGTAAATGTAATAAAAATATAAGCACATGTCATCACATCTGTTTCGTATGTAACCCTCCAGAAAAATGAAGCATTTTTCAGCACTAAAGCAGTATGAGTTGAATAAATATTCTACTTAGAGCAAACTAAACTAAAATTCAAAATACTTTTAAAAAGTTAATGAAGAAAAATAGATTAATCTAATAATTGAATTATCAAAATGTTAGTATTTTCCTTGTTGAAATTGTCAATTTTTTAGGACCAGGAAAATATTAATTTTTTGATTGAATTAGAATTTGTTTCTTCGAAACGTTGATGGTTATACTTCTGCTTAATTAGCAATGTTATCTGTTTTCTTGTAATACTTTTAAGGGTTGTAACCAATCAAAAAATGATCTCTTGTCTCATCGATAAACTTTCCATCATACGTGTGAAAAAGGAAAACTATTAGCAGTTTATATCATCCACCAATAGAAATAGAAAAAAGAGTATTTATGCTCTTTCTTAAATCGTAAAAGAAAATCGTTAGTCTTATATAGACCAAAATCATACCGACTTCCTATTTGGCCATCCGCTTAAAAATATGTTACCAGCGTCTTTCTTGTTCCATATACTTGTTTCATTTATCTTCTTACAAAATTTGTGAATGCAGACATTTTGGTGCAAATGTCATATTTAGTTTTCAGATTAATATTTGAATTAAATATTTTAAAGTAAAAGTTACTATGAATTTTAACATACCATAAAATTCCTTCGAATATTCTTTAAATTCTCCCCGACGCTAAGCATTATCCCATGAATCTGTTTTCTATTAATTTTAATCCGCTTTTACGACTCACCTCTTGACATGGAAAGAAAAAACAACCATCACGCAGATATGCCAGAAATAGTAGAGAAACAACGCAAAACAATCCACCGAAAAAAATGAAAAATGGCTCTCATCCCACGGACAGGGCAAATCAACATTCGACGATATTAAATAATTAGTTCAGTAACGTAAAACGCAGCTATAGAACCCTCATCTTTATGTGAGGGCTCTTTAGTTTAAGTAATCTGCAAGAATGAATTCTTTAGCCACTTTTTGTAGATTTTAGAGAACGCGCCAACGACATGTGGCTAGGCGGAGGCTCAAAACGATGTATCAAGGATTAGTTGAAAACATCCCTGACACAGGCAACATCGACCCTGAGAACTGAGAAACCGTTGTTGCAAATCGTACTTCCTGGCATAGGAACAGGGAAGAGAAGGGCGAGACATGCGCTAACATGAAGAGTATTTGCGGAATGCTGTAAGTGTGGCTGGAATATCCCTGCCGCGTCCACTACCCAGAATATTTTGTGACTCTTGCTCACAACACTTTAAGAGTAGGTTGTTCTTTTACGGTCATCTCAGCCACCCGCCACCAAAGTAGAAAAATGGAATAAGTAGAGTGGATGACAATCCCGAAACTCGAATATGAACAGGTGCCAACTAAATTCTTGAAATATGATTACATCTAATTATCTTTTTTAATAATTTCACTCCATGGGAGGCAGTAAAGCTGCTAAGACACAATAGGTTACTGAGTGTGTAAATAAAAATTATTAAGTATCGAAAAAAAAACAGAAGAGTAATCAAATATGTGTTGTGGTGCAGTGGAACGAGAAATCGGAGAGCCGAGTTCGAAATCCAGTTAAATTCGTTGCATTTACTTACACCCAAATACCCTTGCAAAAGATATGAATCCGTCGCTTCTCCCTTCAGCTAAGGGTTAAATAGCAGAACCGGTTGGGTTCTATAGCCAGGGTTGGCAGACGGTCTACCGCAAAACATGATTGGCAATCTACTGCGGGAAAATCTTCTGTCCAGTCCGTCATGTCTCTAAACCTGTCTGCATCTCTTTCACTAACATACGCGGCATCCGCACCAACTTCCCCAGCGTAGATTCTTTCCTCCATAATAACTCACCTGATATATTAGCCCTATGTGAAACTAATCTTAACCCTTCTATCCCCTCATCTGAGTTCTGCGTTCCTGGCTACCTTCCCCTCTTCAGGAAGGACTCCAATGTTCATATGCATGGGCTTGGTGTCTATGTCAGCGAACACCTTCCCTTAGCTAGGGTGTCATCTTTTGAATCCCCAGATCATTCTTTCATGTGCTTCCGCCTCTCACTTCTCAGCTCGATTAGCTATCTCTTCTTTCTGTACCGCTCTCCTTCCTCCTCTGACTGTTCGTTACTTGACATCATTTCTGACAATATTGACAAAGCCATTTCTACCCATCCCTCTGCCCATGTATTCGTGTTTGGTGACTTTAACGCCCACCACACCAAGTGGCTGAAGAACGCTGTCACTGACCCTGCTGGTGTCCACACCATGAACTTTTCAATCACCCAATCCCTTACGCAAGTAGTGGACTTCCCTACGCGTTTCTCCGACAACCCTAACGGAAGGAACTCACTTCTAGACCTCTGCTTCACTTCCATCCCAGACTCTTGCACTACCAGACAACTCTGCCCACTTGGTAACTCTGACCACACTGTAGTGTCCGTCAATATTTCACTCTACTCCCGCCCGACCCATGAATCACAGACAAGTAGAATATCATACTGCTATCAAAGAGCAGACTGGGATTCGTTCCGAGACTTCCTCTGTGACATCCCTTGGAACAACGTCTTTAGTCTTCCCATCGAAGAATGTGCATCCGAGGTCTCCTCCTGGGTTAAGGCTGGCATTGATGCCTTCATCCCTGCGAGGAAATTCCAGCTTAAATCTCATTCGTCTCCATGGTTCTCACCCGCTTGTTCGGCTGCCATTGCCCACCGGAATCATTTCTTCCGACTTTATCGTAACTATGCGTCGGAACAAAACAGGCGCCTTTTCACTTCAGCTCGTAATAAGTGTAAAAGGGTACTTAACGAAGCTAAGATGTTGTTTGCTGCCAGAATGAAGCAACGCATAGCATGCTCTAAATTCGGCTCTAAAGACTACTGGCGACTCTGTAAAAGAGTACTTAACAAGAGCAAGTCCACAATACCCCCGCTAATCAACAAATTTGAGGTCCTCACCTCCCCAGCAGATAAGGCTGAATGTTTTGCCCGCAGATTCTCGAACAATTCGAGTCTGGACTCGTCTGGAGTTTTTACACCCGACTTCTCACCTAGAACCGAGGCACAACTGAATGATGTCCACATTACACCTTCGCTTGTCTCTAAGATAATCTTAAAACTTGACCCTCACAAAGCGAGCGGTGGTGACGGAATCCCAACCATAGTCTTAAAGAAATGTGCCCCTGAACTCTCCTCTATCCTTTCTAAGCTCTACAACCTCTGCCTATCTGCTTCCTGCTTTCCTGCCTGTTGGAAATCTTCCTCTATAGTTCCTATATTTAAAAACACTGGAGAACCCTCTGACCCTGCAAATTACCGCCCTATCAGCCTTCTTCCGATCTTTGGCAAAGTGTTCGAAGCCATTATCAACGCCGAGGTGGTTCAGCATCTCACAGCACACAGGCTCCTCTCGGACAAGCAATATGGTTTCCGCTTCACCAGGTCTACTGCTGATATGCTAACGACCATCACCGAGTACATATACCAGGCACTCGACAGGAATGGCGAAGCTCGAACCGTTGCATTGGATATATCTAAGGCGTTCGACAGAGTTTGGCATGCTGGCCTTCTATGTAAACTGCGGAGCTATGGTATAACTGGACATTTGTTTCAACTAATCCAGTCATTCCTCTCTAACCGCACAATGAAAGTGGTATTAAACGGACATGCCTCTCAGAACTACCATACAAACGCAGGTGTCCCCCAAGGCTCCATCTTAGGTCCTACACTCTTCCTGATATATATTAATGATCTCCCTGATTCCATAAGAACCCAAATAGGTTTGTACGCCGATGACACCACAGTTTACTCTCGCCTCCAACAAAAATCTGGTGTAGGCGTCAAAGCTAAACTTGCAGCCGAGATTGAAAAAGACCTCCAATCCATATTGGACTGGGGTAAGAAATGGCTAGTAAATTTTAATGCTTCTAAAACGAAGCTACTGTCAATTAACCATCATCGACAATCTCACCTACCTCCCATTAGCATGGACCAGGCTTGCCTCCCAGAGAGTAAAACACTACGCCTCCTTGGTCTCACACTTTCAGCGGACCTCAAATGGAATGACTATATTGAATCCATTGCTAAATCCGCTGCTATGAAAGTCGGTTCTCTGTGTAGGGCCCGGAAGTTTTTTCCGTCTAAATCTATCCTGCACATTTACAAATCTACCATCCGCCCGTGCATTGAATACTGCTGCCATATCTGGTCGGGTGCCCCTGCTGTTCTCCTCGGGCTTCTCGATAAGGTTCAGAGGAGGGTCTGTAATGTGATAGATACCGACTTGGCAGACCGCCTGCAGTCTCTCTCCCACCGGCGAGACGTGGCTTCGCTGTGTCTCTTCTATAAATACTTTCACGGCTTCTGCTCCGATGAACTTAGATCACTGGTGCCCCCTAAATACGAATTTGCACGAGATACTAGATTAGCAACTAGATCCCACCCTTTTACAGTGAAATCGATAAAATGCAGCCGTAACTTCTACTCCAACAGTTTCTTTCCTCGCACTTCCCGACTGTGGAATTCTCTTCCAAACGATTGCTTCCCCGACGGCTACAATCTCCAGGAGTTTAAATGTAAGGTCAATAGACACCTCCTAACACACTAACCTGCTCCCATTCTATCAAACACTCTTCCCATCTGCCCGACACTCATCCTCGCTATCCTTACTCATCTGTCACCTTTCTCCTGACATTCCCTATGTCTATCCACTCCTTCTCTTTACCTTCCCCTATGTAGCCCCATGCGCAATAGTGGCAGTGGAATGCCTTGCTTGGGGTGAGATGATTAAAAAAAAAAAAAAAAAAAAAAAAAAGAACATGATCGCCCAATTGTGTATCACGTATAGCACTTAACTGACTGACTGAATCAAAAACACAATAGATAACGATAGATATTGCTCTTAAATTTATGAAGATCAAAACTAACTGGAAAGCAGAGAGCTCGAAGAGATTCCATAAGTGAGAAGAGCGAAAAAAACTGTTATCGTACAACTAACAGTTATATCGCTCCATTTCATCTATAAAAGGATGAAAACTTACCGCCAATCAAGTCAGTCAATCATATAAGTACCATATGTGATACACGCTTAAACGATCATGTCTCTTTTGATTCATGACAGACTAAGTAGTATATACTCCAGCTGCAGGCTACCATTTCTTTCTACGGTAGACTGCTTGTCAACAATGGTTATAAATCCAAATCTGCCCTGGTATTCAATTTTTTTTGTATCATTTAGTTAAGTATCGTATGTGATACACGCTTGAGTGATCATGTCTCTTTCGATCCATGACTGACTAGGCAGAACAATTTTCTGCTGTAGGTTGCCATTTTTGGGCAGTAGATTGGTTGCCAACCAAGGCTAAAGAAATCAAGCTGTTCTGGTATTTAATTCTTTTATCCTGATCAGTCTGGTATGTGCCATACCTGATAGACGTTTTGGTGATCATGTCATTATTGATCCATGACTGACAAAGCAGATAATTTTCCAGCAGTATATATCCATTTCTTTCTGCTGTAGACTTGTTAATTACCTATAGGATCTAAGCTGTTCTGTTATTCAGTTATTTATCCAGATCAATCAGATAGCTGATATACATGATACACTCTTGGGCGATCATGCATCTTTCGATTTATTACTAACTAGGCAGATTTTCTCGCAGCAGATTGCCATTTTTCTGGGGCAGACTGGTTATCATACAAGGCTATATAATCCAACTCGTCCTTCTATTTTACCCATAACTGTAAGAAGAACAGATATATTGGTACCTTTCTCAAGGATATTTGCGTGTAAGTGAATACAAAGAATTCAACTAGTATTCAAACTCGAATACTAGATGAATTCATTCAATCCGAGCAGATAACCAAAAATCAAAACGCGCATCTTATCTAGTCAATTAAGTGCCATACGTGAAACATGCTTTCGACGGTCATGGTTCGAAAGACTGGGCAGAAGATTATCCCGCAGCAGGTTGTTATTGCTTTCTGCGGTAGACTGGTTGTCAGCTACGGCTATAGAACCCTACCTGTCCTATTATTTAAACCATAACTGGAGGGAAGAGATGGATTAATACCTTTCCAAAAGCTATTTATGCGAAAGTGAATGCAAGGAATTCAACTGGAATTCGAACTCGGCATATATACACTGCACCACAACGCACATCCTTTTATCTAGCACTGCTCTTAAATTCATCAAATCTAAATGCTGTGGAGATTAATTTATTCGAACGGTTACCATAAAAGTATATTATGAAAAATGCCCTCGGAACGACTGAAATCGGGACGCCAGGTTAGGACAGATAATATTGCTGATTCTTCTTCGAATTGTATCAGGAATCCCTAAATATGCAACATGAACCCAGGATCATAAGTGGCAGCAATATTCAAAGCAAGGAGGGATGATGGACTTATAAATATGTAAATTAGATTTAGTAAAGAAAGAAATTGTCTAGCGCGAGAGAGTGAACGTTCTTTCTTAACAGCAGATTGATTTTATATAATCTTTCCACTTCATGTCAGCGGGAAACGTTAATCGAGAAGGCGCATTGAGACACTCTCCTGGGGAGATAGGCATCGGTCATTGCAACAACAACGACAAATAAAGGAATGAAAAAATACCTTATTTAGGAGAATTAAATGATAGGGAAAATGAATGAAAAACAGCTTAAGAAGAAATTTTGTCAGATAAAGAAAAAACCAAGGAGAAGAAGAAGCAGAAGAAGAACAAGAACAAGAACAAGAACAAGAACAAGAACAAGAAATACATTGAGTAGATGATGGCACAATGCAAAATAAAAATGAAGGAGTATATTAAGAAAGAAAAGTAGAAGAAAAACTGATGTAAAAGAAAGATTAAGAAGAAAAAATAATGAAAATCTTGTTTAGAAAAATAAAAGAAATAATGGTTAATAGAAAGATGATTGGGGAACTCTGTAAGGAGTAGATTTATAAGGATAAGTAGTGGTAGCAGTATGAGAAAAAGAAGAAAGAATGAAACAATAGGATCTAAAAAAATAATGAGTAATACCTTGTTTAGAAGAAAAATAATAGAAAATAAAAATTGAGGAGGATTTTGAGAAGAAAAATCAGAAGCAACGCTAATAAAGTTGAAGAATAAGAAATATTAAGAGGAAGAAAAAATGAATGAACTTCTTGTTTAAAAGAATGAAATGATGGGAAATTAATATAAATGAATAACATTTTAAGAATGAATTCGAGCAGATTGAGAAGAAATAAAGCAAAAAAAAAATAAGATGAAGAAATGAAGGAAATTCTAGTTTAAAAGAATGAAATGATGGGAAATGAATATAAATGAATAACATTTTAAGAATGAATTCAAGCAGATTGAGAAGAAATAAAGCAAAAAAATAAGTTGAAGAAATGAAAGAAATTCTAGTTTAAAAGAATGAAATGATGGGAAATTAATATAAATGAATAACATTTTAAGAATGAATTCGAGCAGATTGAGAAGAAATAAAACAAAAAAATAAGTTGAAGAAATGAAAGAAATTCTTGTTTAGATGATGGAATAATAGAAATAAAAAATGTATGAATAACTCTGCAAGAAAGAGAGGATTTAGAATGGCAAGTAAGAGAATAACATTAAAATAAAGAATAAATAAAGGTATAGCTTGTTTAAAAGAATGAAATTATAGAAAAAAATGAAGAAAGAAATCTGTAAGAAGAAACTAGAGCAGTGTGAGAAGAAGAAAATGAAGAAAAAGACGAAGTAATGAAGGAAATACTTCTCTAGAAAAATGGAATAATAGGACAAAAATGAACCATGGACAGAATATGCGAACCAAGTCAAAGGTTTGAAGAGAATGGAACAAAAAATGACACTTATAATTACCATCAGGAAGAAACACTTTTTGGGACAAGTAAGTATAACTGTGCTTCTGTGTTTGTGCGAAGGCGTTTGACAAAATACGCCACAAGGAATTGATGGAGATTCTTGACAGCCTTGACATATTTGGAAAAAATCTGAGAGTAATCAAGAATCTCTACTGGCAGCAAACCGCTTGCATACGGACAGGTAATGAATTTCAGCAGATATCCAAAGATAAAAAGGGGCGTAAAGCAAGAATGTGTCTTTTCACCGAATCTGTTCAAAGTGTACAGCGAGAATATTTTGAGGACCCCGGAAGTTATACATGGATCTGTCATCGAAGCCCACAATTTAAACACCCTAAGATACGCAGATGATACAGTGCTGATAGCAGACACAGAAAGGAAACCACAAGACCTTCTACAGAAGAAGGTAACAAGAAAGGACTACAAATAAACTGCAACAAAACCGAATGCATTGTCATCAGTAAAAAGAGCAGTCCAAAATGCAAAATACAGGTAGGGGATACTAGAATCAAGGAGAAACAAAAATTTAAATATCTGGAAAGTGTTATAACAGAGGACGGAAAAAGCGACACAGAGATCCGAAGGCAAACTGGCATGGCGAAGAAAGCATTTGAGTAAGGGATTAAGGAACAGGACAATTTCGCTAGAAGCAACGAAATGAGTACTGGATTGCTATGTGCTGTCCGTTCTTCAATATGGTAGTGAATGATGGACAATATCATCAAAGATGAAGGAAAAACTTGAAGTAACTGAAATATGGTTCTCCAGAAGGATGCTGCGAATGATTATGGATCGAGCATGTGAGCAATGACGAGGTCTTAGAAATGATGGAAACAAAGAAAATTAATACTTAGAATCAGGAAGATACAACTGAAGTTCCAGGGACGTGCAATGGAGAATGGCTTGGAGAACCTGATACTAACGGGCCAGATAGAGGTAAAAAAAGACAAGGGAAAGCAGCGAATAACATACTTGAAGGGCCTAAGCAGGTGGATGACGGAACGAGGGTTGCATGGTGTAACAGGAGAAGGTGTGATCAGAGGGAAAACGTGGAAAGCCATGATCGCCTATGTCCTGAAGAAACAGGACACATAGAAGAAGTAGGGCTTTTGATACTTACAGAGTGGTAAAGCTAAAAAATGGAGGGGGCACGGAAACTGCGTGTGTCATACTTGATGGGCTTCAAAAAACAAAATAGCAGAGCAAGGTTTGAGAGAAAAAACAACACAAAACTTATTAATAGCTTTTTTTTTTAATCGTGTCACCACAAGCAAGGCATTCCACTGCCACTATAGCACAGGGGGTTACATAGAGGGATTGGGTATAGGAAAATGTCTGAAGGAGGGTGATAGACGACTTAGGATGTACATAGGGAGAGAGTTGGAGAGAGTGGGTGTGAGTTAGTGTGTTAGGAGGTGTCTATTGACCTTACATTTAAACCCCTGGAGGTTGTAGCCGTCGGGGAAGCAAGCATGTGGTAGCGAATTCCACAGGCAGGAAGTGCGAGGAAAGAAGCTGTTAGAGTAGAAATTGCGGTTACATTTCATCGGTTTCACTGTAAAAGGGTGGGACCTAGTATCTAGTATCTCGTGCAAATTCACATCTAAGGGGCACCAGTGATTTAAGTTCGTCAGAGCAGAAGCCATGATAGTATTTATAGAAAAGGCACAGGGAAGCCAAGTCACGCCGGTGAGAGAGATACTGCAGGCGGTCAGGCAAGTCTGTATCAATCACATTAAAGATTCTTCGCTGTATTTTGTCAAAAACCCCGAGGAGAATAGAAGGGGCACCCGACCAGATGTGGCAGCAGTACTCAATACAAGAAACAGAGAGATGTGGAGGTCTGTGATCGCCTACATCCCGAGGGGACAGGCCATATAAAAAAAGGTGACAGCTAAGAAAGAAATCGGAACCGATTTCCACAATGAGGAATTTGAGAGAAAAAGCTATTACAATAGAATATGTGGTTGCATCTAGCTCGTTTGGCAGTAAACAGTGATATCTAGGTGCCAATAGAGTTGCACTGATAAATTCATACGGTCAAGGTAGTAAGGAGCGAAGCTCATTAGAACAAATGGCAAGAAGTCACTAAAGTCGAAACGCCAAGCCAAGATCGATTACCTTCTTCTTCTTCTTCTTCTTCTTCTTCTTCTTCTTCTTCTTCTTCTTCTTCTTCTTCTTCTATGTGCCCTGTTCTTTCAGGACGTAGGGGATTAAGGGTTTCCACGCCTCCCTATCCCTGGTGGCTCTTAGCACGCTTTCTCCTGTTCTCCTCTTTCTAACATCCACCTGCTCTGGCCCTTCAAATATGTTATCCGTTGCTTTTCTCTGTCTATTTTCCCCTTTATCTGGCCTGTCATTATCAGGTTCTCCATGCCCTCCTTTCTCATTGCATATCCCAGGATCTTCAGTTGTCTCTTTCTGATGCTCATTATTAATTTCTCGTTTTGTTGCCATTCTTTCCAACACATCGTTGCTGATATGCTCAGTCTATGATATCCGCAGCATCCTTCCGTAGAACCACATTTTCGCTTCTTCAAGTTTTTCCTTTATCTTCGATGTTATTGTCCAACATTCACTGCCCTATTGAAGAACTGGCATCACATAGCATTCTAGTACTCTCTTCTTTGTTTCTATGGGTTAGTATTTTACTCAGCTTCTGGAATGCGTTTCTTGCCATGCCAATTCGCCTTCGGATCTCTGTGTCGCATTTTCCATCTCCTGGTAGAACACTTTCTAAACATTTAAATTTTTGTACTTGCTTGATTCTAGTATCCCCAACCTGTATTTGGCATTTTGGGTTTCTTTTTTTACTGATGACCAAGCATTCGGTTTTCTTGCAGTTTATTTGTGGTCCTTTTTTGTCACTCTCTTCAGCTACCTTTTGAATGAGGTCATGTAGTTTCCTTTCCGTGTCTGCTATCAGCACTGTATCATCTGCGTATTTTATGTTGTTCAAATTGCGGCCTGCGATTACAAATCCTGGCATAGCATCTAAGGTCCTCGAAATATTCTTGCTGTACAAGCTGAACAGATCCGGTGAAAAGACACATCCTTGTCTCACTTCTCTTTCTATGTTTGTAAATCTGCTGAACTCGTTATCTGTCTTTATGCAGGCAGTTTGCCGCCAGTAGAGATTCTTAATTACTCTGATGTCTTTCCAAAATATGTCAAGGCTGCTAAGAATCTACATCACGTCTTTGTGGCCCGTTTGGTCGAATATTTTCGCATAATCAATAAAGCAGATACAATTCCATCTTAATTTGTATTGCCCTTTCGGAGAGTATCCTATACAGACCGTTATTTGAATTTTCAAATAATATAGAGATATATAGAGAGAACTAGATATAGGAACACTATTGAATGCACAGACGAACGGTAGATTTATAAATGTGCAAAATAGGTTCTAACGTCTATAAGTCAATCAACTTTCGTAGCATGATAATATTGTTGGGATCGGATTTGTAGTCATATATCTTTATATAGCGCTTATAATATATATTATTTGCATTTTATTTGAATTTTTTAGGCAATGCATGGAATATCGCAAATAAAATCTAGAAAAAGTAATCAATAATTGCAAACTTCTGAAAGGGTAATACCAAAATCCTCTTACCGGTTAGCAAGAGATTATTCTAAAAATTCAAACAAGAATAACTACAATGAACTTTCAAGAGAGAAAATACAAAAATTGAACTCCATTATTCTGAAATAATATTAAAAATTATCTAAGTGACATAATTCGGTATTTGGCACTTAAAAAATCAGAAAAAAATCTCTTTAAAAACAGAGAAAATAGTACTGAACTCTTATGCAATATCGCTCCTCTTGTTTGACGGTATCCGCAGGAAAAAAACTGCTCACAGATAAAAAGAAGAATTTAAGAAACGAAAAGTATAGTTAGAATTAAAAAGACACATGTCAAAGTTATCGAAAAAAAATTAGAAAAGAAGGTTTAGAAAATTTGACACTCAAAAGGCATACCAAAGTAAAGCAGCACATAACCTCCCGAACGAGCTTGTGGGAATGATTGGCAGAACAGTCACTAGGAGAGTTTACCTGAAAACCCTTGTATCATGGTCTTCTCCTTTTCCATTCTACTCTCATGCAGCTTTCTTCACACCAGTGTTCTCATCCTTCTCTTACCCATTCTCTGACACACACTGTAACTTGTTCCTTTTTCTCACCAGTCTCCTCTTATGTAACCCCTACGCACCAGTGACAGTACTGCTATGCTTGGTTGAAAATTGATATGACCCGGAAAGTGATATATATCTGATTCGAGGTAGCAAGTGGTTTTGGTAAATTTGACCGGGTAGGAAAATTTAGTACGTAGACATAATGGACTGTACTCGTCGCATGCAGTAGGCGTAGTCAATAGACGTAGACCAATAAACCTCTCGTGGTAGTAGACTTTTAGAGGAAGACCTGTAGAACTCTATTCTCGCCTTCGTATATATTCATGGTTGACGCCGGCCAATCACATTACTGTGAGGAGGCACCAAGGTGTAAGCATATTTATTACGTATTCATTACATCAGAAGTGAATATGAAATATATTAAATTGTTGTACTTGCTTGAATTTAGTATCTGCAGTTTCCAAATGGAATGTTTAACCGTTCCTTTTGCTGAGAACTATACATTCTTTCCTCACACAATTGATATTGCTTCCAGTCTTTACGCTATCTTTTATTACCTTCTGTAGGAGCTACTGGAGTTTCTTTTATGGGACTGCTATCAGTATTCAGTCATCTGCATATCTAATGTCCTTACAATTATGGCTTCTGCATGTTTATATATTTGAATATATTAAAATATTCAGACTATAGCAAGAGAATATGACACCAGAAAGATAATCGCAAGCCAAGTTAAATAGGGAAAAAATTAATTTCTTCATTGAGAATCCCTATTCACGTATCTTTTCACGCGGTGAGCTTAATTAAATCATTCCAATTTGCAAAGCAGATATGGATTTAGAAACTCCCTGGTAAGGACGATCTGAAAGTATTTGGCAAAAATAAAACCGAATTGGAATATTGGGAAGATTGAGTTACAATCTAAAGATTCTCCCAGCAGAATGGAATTCAAAATCAAGAAATATGTTGTTTAGTTGGCGTACAAAGGAAAATAAACTAATTATCCGTCAATGACAGAGATGAAGAACGTATCAAATATATTGTAATATAGAATCTTAAAATAAGTTGAAATATAGGCAAACAGATAGTAGCCTAAGTATTCTTTATACTGTTGTTCAAACAATCAAATGTCAGCAAGCCACTCAAGACTGATGGTTTCACCATCAGTAATAATAATATTAGTTGTTTTTTTTAGAATGTAACATTTGGAATTTATGTACAGAACATGTTGTACTGATCTCGGTTGAAACTTTAAAAAAATATTCCTTTTGAAATTTTTTTAGGAACATAAGTTTCTCAAGTCCAGTTGTTGTTTTACTCGTTTTAATATTCATAAGAACTTCATTCCTAATTTTTGTTTGTAGTAGTCCGGAATATAGACATCGTAAATATGTCAATTTTTTTCTTTTACACGTATTACCAATTCTGCAATTTCTGTTTTTTAAAGTCCTTAAATGATTTGGTTTCTGTTATTTCTTACAGATCTTTGTCTGTAATGATGTAGCTTCAGACGACAAAATTCGAAGATGTGAAGTATTACCAAGAACCCATAATTTTCACTCATAGAAAACCATTTGATCTTAGAAAAAGTATTTCTACTTTAGACATTTCTAGATATTTCTGAACGGGTTTGACATCCATTGCTAGTCTTCATCTGACGAGGCTATTCAAGGTCATGAATAATTTTTATATAAATGCTTTGTTTGGGGGTTAAACTAATTCAAGCACAAAATATTTTCTTTTCAATTTCGTAATCTTTTATACTAAATTTGTTATAACTTATCAACAGATGAAATTCAAATTTAAAAATCAGTTGTTTCTGATGAAGGACCGAGGGCGGTCTGAAATATAAAATATAATAAAAATAAACAAATACTATTAAAAAAAAGTACATTTTTAAATTCAAAACTTTTTATTAATATTCTTTCCTTATCAACAGATGAAGTATTTAAAGTTTTTAACCTTTATCAATCCCTCATTCTCAATATTTTTGTTGAATTCAGTGCATCAACCATCGCTGCTTTTAAAACTTTAAATACTTTTCTGAAATAAATAAATACTTTTAAATACTATACTTTTAAATATATACTTAATAAATACTTTTTTTAATAAATAAATTTGTTAATAATAATTTTTTTTAATAAATACTTTTAAATACTTTTAAATACTATGCTTTTTTTAACCTTTATTAATCCCTCATTCTCAATATTTTTGTTGAATTCAGTGCATCAACCATCGCTGCTTTTAAACCTTTAAATACTTTTCTGAAATAAATAAATACTTTTAAATACTATACTTTTAAATATATACTTAATAAATACTTTTTTTTAATAAATAAATTTGTTAATAATAATTTTTCTTAATAAATACTTTTAAATACTTTTAAATACTATGCTTTTTTTAACCTTTATTAATCCCTCATTCTCAATATTTTTGTTGAATTCAGTGCATCAACCATCGCTGCTTTTATTCTTTTTCAAGATCAGTATTTATTTATTTTTTTTTTTTTGTGATTTTGGAAAGATTTTTTCTTTGGTCCTTATTTTTAGAACACTTCAAAGAGAATGTTGACACTGTAAAAATTCAATCTTCCAACTATGAATATCTATATCATCAACATATTCCCCTGCCCGTTATAAGTGCATTGTTCTCTTTTTGTGAAAGCAGAATTGTCTACTTTTAGTGATTTTTTAGAAGTGGCAATACTTAAATTATCAATTCCAATATCTGTACATCTGTGTTTGTAAATGTACAAAGCATCTGTTGAAATATAGGCAAACAGATGTTAGCCTATGTTTATTCTATTGTTCAATCAGTACAATGTCAACCACTTTTTTAAAGTTCTTAAGTGATTTGGTTTCTGTTATTTGTTACATACCTTTGTCTGTTCTAAATTTGTTATAACTGATCAATAAATAAAGAATGGGAAGTGTCTAATATTAATTAATTTCTAATCCTAATTTTTTTATGTTGGATTCAGTGCAAGAAATATCGCTGCTTTCATTATTTTTTCAAGATCATTGTTTTTTTTTTATTGTTATTTATTTTTGTTTTTGGAAAGGTTTTCTTTTGGTCTTAATCCTTAGAAAACTTCAGAGAGAATGATGATTTTGTTAAGATTCATTCTTCATCTAACTATGAATATCTATGTAATCAATAACATCCCCCTGTCCATTATAAGTGCATTGTTCACAGGTGGGGAAAGTAGAATTGTTGTCTACTTTTAGTAATATTTTTACAGATGTGGTAATACGTAAATAATTAATACCAATATTTGTACATCTGTGTTTATAAATGTGTAAGGCATAGTCTAAGATTGATTAAATAGCCTTGCGCTCTCATTTCTTCTTTTTCGTCCACCGGATAAGTTTTGAAATGCTTCTGTATTGATGTCCTCGCAATAGGTATAACATTTTGTGAATCGATAAATTTCCACTATTCAGTGGTTACAGAAATGTGATGGGGGTTTATAATGAATTAGAAGTGGGACTCTGTGTTTTGATTGGTTAACAACGGCTTATTAATCTTTTGCGGGTTATTCAAAGCCAAAAAATATATCTAGATGTTGTTTTTTTTTCTGTATAAAATGGTTTAGTGATACATGCCTTTCTAATTAATTGATAGCTGAGGGAGAAGTGATGCTCTCTATGGATGTGTCGCAACTTAGTCCAGATTAGTATTATACAATTTAGTATGAGCAAGTTTTGCAATTTTCTGAAGATGTTTGAAGGCATATATGCCACCATTACATTGCTTACTGGAAAAAAAGACCAAATTCGGCCATGAGGAGATCACTTTCATAAAAAGACGTGAACATAATTTAATCAACGATTTATAATACTTTCAACATAATGTATTCAGTTAATATACCTCCATATGTGCAAGGGTGTTTTTTTTGTTTCCGCAGTGCGGACAAGCGTTTTGTTGCAGTGCCTATCGGTTCGGAACGAAAGATCAGAAAGCCGAGTCCAAATTCCAATTGAATTCCTTACATTCACTTACGCGCAAACAATCTTTGGAAAGGTATTTATATGTGGTTTCTGTCTCCAGCTATTGGAACTTAATTCTTAAGAATGCAATACGGTTTCAATTCCATAACTTGACTTAACTGTAAATATATTTAATTGGTTAAAAGTTGCTCGTCACAATTTACATGAAAAAATTATAGTTATTTTGAGACGAGCTTTATAACGAGTTTCATAACGAAGAAGATTTTACATTTTGACAGTAAAAGCACACTATTACATTGTTCCTAATATTGTCCTCATCTTTATAGCCATGTTTACGACGCTTTGGTTGTTGTACACTCCGAACTTAAGCACCCATAGCCCACAGGATATAGGCGTTTATTTCCAGTGAATTTACCCAATTCAATAACAGGTTACATCATTATTGAAAAAGTAATTTACAGACTTAAGTTAAATGGAGATAACTACATGGCTACCAGAAGTAGCATCGCACGTGGAATAAGAATGATATACCCCAGTGATGGTAATAAAGGGTTAGGTTCGAAATTCTTCAGACTTGAAGAAGGCCGGAGAGCACAAAAACAATAAAGATGATGACAATAGTCCCAACAATATAAATAGGCCTTTAATAATCCTCGTAGTTTTCCAACAGATGGCGCTACCAGAATTGTTAAAGCATGCGTATAGTTTCAGATGGTTACGCATCTATTAGGGAGTACTGTATGCAAGCCTGAAATTCAGTGTATGTCATTTCGCCGTTTATGCTAAAGAAAATGTATTTGAAGGAAATTGTACTGAACTCAGTTAAGTGCCATACGTGATAAACGCTTTGGGTGATCATGTCTCGAAACAGAAATGACTGACTGAGCAGAAGATTATCCGCAGTAGGTTGTCATTGCTTCCTGTGGTAGACTAGTTGCCAACCAAGGCTATAGAACCCAATCTCTCCTGTTATTTAACCTCTACTTGAGAGACGGATTAATACCTTTCCCAGGGAGTATTTTTGCCTAAGTGAATGCAAGGAATTCAACTGGAATTTCATTCTTATAAAGATGCAAAAAAAAAATAAGTCGACTTGTAGATAACCGCAAAAGACGGATTGTTTTTTCCGACGTAAAATTCAAATGGTACCCGAAAGGTTGAAAAAATAATGGGTAGCGATGAACAATACGTTCAGTTTCTTATAAAAATTCAGCAAGAACTTATACACGCTTCTAATATAATCATTTCTCCTCAAGCATGATAGTATAGCCACCCGTGTGCATGACTAATTAGACAAAAGATTCTCCCGTAGTAGGTTGTTATTTATTTCTGTAGTAGACTGGTTGCCAACCAAGGCTATAGAAACTGATCTCTTCTAGCTAGAGGGAGAAGAGATGGATTAATAATATTTCCCAAGATTATTTGCGCATAAGTGAATGCAACGATTTCAACCGGACTTCATCGTCTTCGTCTTCTTTATCTTCTTTTATTTGCCTTGTTCTTTCAGGACGTAGTTTATCATGGCCTTCGACGTCTTCCAATTCCTAGTGGCTCTTAGCAAGCTTTCTCTTATTACACCATGCAACCCCGGTTCCGTCGTCCACCTGCTCAGGCCCTTCAAATATGTTATCCACTGCTTTCTTCTGTCTTTTTTCTCTCTATCTGGCCTGTTATTGCCAGGTTCTCCAAGCACTCCTTCCTCATTGCATGTCCCATGAAATTTAGTTGTCTCTTCCTGGTTCTCAGAATTAATTTCCTTTTCATTTCCATCCTTTCCGAAACCTCATCATTGCTCACATCCTCGATCCATAATATCCTCAGCATGCAGTTATAAATTGGCCGTGATGTTGTGGTGCAGTGAATAACGGCTCTGAACTAGAAATCGAAGAGCCGACCTCGAATTGTAAAAAGCCGCATGGCCCATGGCTTCTTACAATTCGAGCTCGGCTCTCTGATTTCTCGTTCCGAGCCGATATCAACTGAACCACAATATCACGGCCAAGTTTTAACTGTAGTCTCAATTATGAACAAGTCAGACTATAAATAATAGAGTACAACTTATACGCAAGATATTTTACCCAAATACTAAAAAATATCACCCCGACTGTTCTACATTCTATCCAGGGACTCTGCAATTTACGACACCTTAACTTACATGGGAAATTATGTGTGATCACGCATAATAGCACCAAAATAAAAGCAAAAATACACACTAAAATATTAAAGATATAAAAATAGACTGTACATTCTTTTTATGTTTCATTTCGTTTAATTTAGTTTTGTGTTAAATTTGTCGTCACCAAATTACTCTTTCGATATAACTGAAAATGTTCTTTGACGCTTAGATGTGCGCCGTGCCGATAATGTTGTACCACACGACACAGACATTCAATGTCCCTTTGGAGAAACTTCTCATCACCTTACAGTCACACGTATAGAAATTAAGTTGGGCTCGCTCTGCAGTTATTTTTGGAATACTATAATGCGATAATTGTTGTGAATAGTTATGTCTTTATGAAAGTCTTATATCGCTTACATTGTATATTTTCCCCTGTATTTAGTTGTCATGTCTCACCATCATCTTCTTCACCTTCCTCTCCTTCTTCTTCGCCTCCCCCTTCTTCTCCTCCTCCTTCTTTTCTTCTTCCGTCTATTTCTCTTCCTCTTTCTTCTTCTTCTTCAAGGAAATGTACCCGTACTTATATAATTAAAATTAAATGCACGTGTGATGTAATTAACAAACACAGAGAGAGAACAAACAATTATTACATTAGTTGCTAGATTATTTCTCTATTGTATATACTCATATATAAGCCTACTTCAAATATAGTGCGACCAATGATTTTTTTTTAATAAGAAACCTGGAATGCATGGTCATCAGCAAGAAGAGCAGCCCAAAATGCCAAATACAGGTGGGGGATACAAACATCAAGCAGGTACAAAAATTAAAATGTGTAGGAAGTGTTCTAACAGGAGACAGAAAGTACGACACAGAGACCCGAAGGCGAATTGGCATGGCGAAAGACACATTCCTGAAGTTGAGTACAGTATTAAGTGACAGGAAAATTTCGCTAGAAACAAAGAAAATAGTACAGAATAGCTATGTGATATGTCAGTGAATGCTAAGCAGTCTCATCAAAGATGAAGGAAACACTTTATCAATTTAAATGTAGTTCTACAGAAGGATGCTGAGGATATCATGAATCGATCA
This sequence comes from Ascarosepion bandense, assembly GCA_037127315.1. Classification (NCBI taxonomy): domain Eukaryota; kingdom Metazoa; phylum Mollusca; class Cephalopoda; order Sepiida; family Sepiidae; genus Ascarosepion; species Ascarosepion bandense. Next base: position 3,063,276 of record JBBBDQ010000860.1, on the reverse strand, counting down.
TGTAAGCACTGATAAGATTTCCCGAAAGGATAGAAAAGAATAGGGAATTACTACTGTGCAGCAGTAAGAGACAGTTAAAATTCCTGGGACATGAGGAAGGAGAGCTTGGAGAACCTGATACTAACAGGCCAGTTAGAGGAAAAACAGACGGGTGAAAGCAGCGGATAACATATTTGAAGGGTCTGAGCAGGTGGATGACAGAACGGGGATTGCGTGGTGTAACAGGATAAAGCGTGCAAAGAGCCACCAGGGATAGAGAGACGTAGAAAGCTATGATCGCCTACGTCCTGAGGGGACAAGGTACATAAAAGAAGAAGATTATTTAATATAGCTCGTGTATTAAGCGACCGAATCTGACTTTTATTAATATGTCTTCTAAATTAAAATAATGTAGTGCTGTATATCAACCTAGATATATTTTATAGAAATTAATTGTTATCTGTGTTTTTCGTACAAAGCTACCCCTACATTATAAGAAAAAAACTACCATAAAATATCATATACGAAGATGTCTGTTACAGTATTTGTTTTTGTTTATGCCTAACTACGCTAGCACTATTACACTGGGCCTAAGTATCTTTCATTGTGTCACTACATTAAGAGCAAAACATCATCCACAATGTATTTTACGTAGATTCAACAAATAACTTATATAAATATCATGCAACCGGTCTCAGAAAATTCATAATTTTTAAACATTTCAAAAATATTTGTTGTGTGTAGTTCGACCTCTTATGTTTACCTAAAAGCAAATCCTACGAACTCTTGCTATACTCGAGTATATACGATAGCTGGATATATTTCTTTGGATTTTTCACCTCTTACAAGGGATCCAGAGATTTCATGTTATTTACAAGACATTTAGTCATTTATTCAAGGAAATATATTTCACCATTGCTTCACGAACACAGGCCAACAAAAATTTTAACGTTCCAGTTTTCAAAAATATAGGAAGAGGCAGTTCACGTTTCTTTTGTGAACACTTATTCTACCATTATGGCTGCCTACACATTTTTTCAGCCCAACTCTCTGCTAGCAGACATCTCAAGAATATTTGCGTCTGTTCAACATCCACAGAGCCTACCGGTTTTTGATACTGAAACTAAACTGACCGAGTTTTGGCAACAGTTTCTGTGAGATGACAAAAACTCGAAGGAGTAGACGTAGTTCCTACGACTCCAGTATGCTCGATTTCTCAGTTTTCCAGTTCTCGAAATAATAAGAAAGATTTATCTGAAAAAATTACATTTACTAAAAAATAAGAATTTTATTTTTTGTGAATCTTGCATGTTCTGCGATTTTATTATTTACTATTCAAGTGATAATTTTTGAGATTTAGTTTAATCATTTCACATCAAGAAAAGCAATAAAGGTACTAAAACGGATTATTGTGTGTTATAGAATACGAGAAAGATATAATTTTAAGGAGAGAAGACATTAAAAGAACAAGCTTTGAGAAAACAGAAAATTCAGACTGACATTGCATTTAAACCTTTTAAGATCAGTGCTGACTGGAAAGCAAGACAGTAAAAAGAAAGTTCCATTAGTGAGACGTTCGGTAGAAAAAAAAACTGCCTGCATAGTCCTTTGAATTGTAAAATTATGAGACCTTATCGCCAATCTAGTAATGCGATTAAATTAATAAAATGTGAGTTCCATATCAGAAGATTCATCAGTATTTATAAAAGGAAGCCACAGAGAAGCTACGTTACTGAGGCAGTTAAGGGATTGCCAGGTCAGGACCATAAGCATTGCAGATTCATCGTTAGATTTTATCAAAAATCTCTAAGTATATTGCAGGACACCAGATCAGATGAGGCAGCAATATTTAAAGATGGGATGAATGGTAGATTTATAAATATGTAAACTTGATTCTGGTGAGAAAAATTGTCTAAATTTTGCTAATTTAACATTCACTATGTTTTCTTAAAAGTAGAATTTTTTAAATCCTTAATGAAATCAGTTTCGGTTTTGTCGACATTAACATTTTCGTTCAATTTTTAAGGTAGTTGATGAAGTATAAAAACTTAAAGAAAAGATATAAAAAACGATATTGCATTTTCATGGAATAATTATTTGTAATTTTAATGGTAATTATTTTTTAAATAATGGGAGTATTTTACATGTTAAATAATACAAAATTTTAATTTTTCAAGGAAGTTAATGAAAATTTATTATACAAAGTTACGCACCCAAGTAAAACAAATTATCCTTTGTTCACTTTTACATGTATAAGACAACGTTTTTGTATTATCATACTTATTTCCCCTAATAGATAGATAGATAGATAGATAGATAGATAGATAGATAGATAGATAGATAGATAAAAACGAAGAAAAAAATTTTAACGTTCAAAACATTAATTTGAACAGTGGTCAATATAAAAATAGAGCATGAATATTATATTATTATTTATTACTTACGAACATGTGCAAGCAACAAACTACATAAAAATTGTACATTTGTTTCGACAATGAGTGAACAATGTAGTTACTCTATCTGATGGGATATTGTCCTTTCAATATCGAAATAAAATATAAAATTTTGTAACAGTTTGTAGTTTTGCAGATGATCTAACGTAACAAAAACAATAATAAATAATAATAATAATAATAATAATGATGATAACAAAAATAATAAAAATAATATTATATATATTATTAATAATAATACTATACACCTTATATATTATAATTTTACATATATGTTAATAATAAGATTATATATATTATATATATATATTATAGTATTATATATATTTATTATTATATATATTATTATATCTATTATATATTTTATACATATATCATATATATATTATCATCTATATTTTATTATATATCATATATATATTAATAAAATTATATATAATAATACATATAGATTATTATATATATTATATATAATATATATAGATATTATAAAATATATATAATATTATATATTATATATATAATATTATTATATAAATATTATATTATAATAATATAATATTATATATATATTAATTTATATATTATATATTGTTATATAATGTTATATAATATGTATATAATATTATTATATAAATATATATTATCATATGTATAATATTAATATCAATACTATAAATAATATAATAATATATATTATTATATATATTATATAATATATATATTTTTAATATATAATATATATTAGAAATATATATTAATAATATGCATAATGATATATATATATATAATACATATATATTAATAAAATATAATTAATATATTAAAATATATATATTAGTAATATATATTCGTAATATAATATAAAATAATATAATAATATAAATTAATAATGAAAATTAATGATATAATATATATTAATAATATACGTTATATATATATCATGTATATATTATTATATGTAATTATATATTTATTGTATGTATATATTATATATTTTATATATATTATACAATGTATGTATTTTATATATTTTATAATATATATTATTATATACTATATATACATTATTATATATATATATTATATATATATTTATTTATATATGTATTATATATATATCATTATATATTTTATATATACATCAGTAATGATATTATATATATACATAGATATATATATAATAATGATATTCTATATAATAATAATATTATATATTTATATTAATAATAATATTATATATATATTATATATATATTAGCACAAAGAAGACCGTCAGCACTTCTGCCTTTAGGAATTTATCGAACTAAGTTTACGGTGATGTCATTACATATTCATTGTAACGGTATAGAGACTTTGAATTTTAAATATAATCATATTTTAGTATGTTATTTCGATATATAATCTATCCGATTCCAATTAGATTCTTTTTTGTTTATGTTTCCATCACTCTTGTTAATATATATTCCACATTGAGATAATACATCATATGCGACGGAAATTGAAATATTGTAAGAACGTTGGTCTAGTTTCTATACATTTCCTTCTCAGTAAATTTTATTTTATTTTTATTAGATTAGCATTTTAAAGCAAATTTGTGATCAGATTCATTCTGGTAAGCAAATAATGCATTTAATTTGTTGTTTTGGAAAACATCCGTTTTGTTTCATATAATCTTTTATTTAAATTCTTTGGGGGTTTCTGCTACATATCCTTTAAGAGAATTATTAAGCGCAACAGCGTAAATACCTCCTTCAAGTTTTACCTTTTATTTTGTTTTGTATTGGTGATGGTATAGCATATGATGTGCATGCAATTATGATACTTCAGCTTAAAACTAGACAGCTTTTAATCTACATTCACAATTTTGTTATAAATGTGCAATTCTGGTTTGAAGATCAAGTTACGAGTAAAGATGTGTAGTTTTACACAATCGCAGGAGGTAGTCTTTGAAGAAGGTGGTTTAAATTGAAATCTGAACTTATCATATGCCTCCAAGAAATCTGACCATTGCATGACGCTTTGAATGTTTCTGAAATGTTGATGCCATTTTTTTTGCTAGTCGTTATGATGGGCAGGCAGCAGTCTTCAAAGTAATGGATTCAACTGAAATTTTAACTTGTCCAAGGAGAGAGTAACATACAGAGAAAAGATATATATATATATATATATATATATATATATATATATAGAGAGAGAGAGAGAGAGAGAGAGAGAGAGCAGGACTTCACCTTAGTACTAAACCTGCGTTTTGTAAACTATAGACATTGTTGAAGATCACAATCAATACCAGAAACATACATTTAAACCATATGCTATTTTGTATTTATTACGTTTTGAATTGTTTTAGACGTAGCTGTGACAAATATTGTGTTGAATCCAGATATTTTCACTTGTAGCCTTTGATAGAGATGGTGAATATTTTTGATTGGTCTGGACAAAAAGAAATGTCTTTTGCAGTTTTTAGCTATATTATGAGCGTTTTGTTATGCATTGAATGTTGTAAATGTAGGCTGTTGGGGAATTGTGAAAATATTTTCAACGTATTTCATCTCTCATGTAAATAATGTAGGCTGCATATTCTAAGTGCTCCTAAGTAGGATCCGATTATTTATTTTGTTGCAATGATAAGAATGTGAATTTATGAAAACATTTTTATTAGTTTATATATATTATTACATATATTATATATAATATATATATTTATATATTATAATATTATATATATTTATTATTATATATATTATCATATATATTATATATTTTATACATATATCATACATATATTATCATCTATATTTCATTATATATATTTTATATATATATTCTAAGTGCTAATTCTAAGTGCTATATTCTAAGTAATAGTAAATGTTATATATATATATAAAATAATAGTTATGTTATATATATATATATATAAAATAATAAAAATATTATATATATATATATAAACTAATAGAAATATTATATATATATATAATTTGTGGTACAAAACTTCATGATCGCTATGAATAAACTACAACTGTTATTATTACCACTCATGATGATAATAATAAATAATAAACTGTAAAACGGGCCAACTAAACCGTTTTCCACATCGCTCATTAGGGCTAAATCGAGGTGAATAAATAATTATTTAAAAACAGCAAAATATAAGAGGGAGACAGAAGAAATTCTAAGCGGAAGTGAATTGCAGTCCAAATATATGTTGCTTCTGTTTACTCGGGCAAGGAGGGGGGCTTTTAATGATTCAATATGGATAGCCTCCAACACTCTGTGGTGATAAATTGAGTGTCACAAACTTAGGATGTTAAGCATGTCTACACTAAAGTTAGAGGCACAATGAAGGTTATTTATAAGGTGTTCTGCAATTGTAGACTCGTATGTATTCGTCAGCCTATCCGATGAAGAATAGTTCAAATTTCGGATTTTTGCAAGTACGTGTTGTTTAATTTTGGCATCTAATTATTGGGTAGTTCTCTCTGTGTAGTGCAATCCGCAACTACATTTAAACATATAAATAAAATAACTATTGTAATGAAAGTGGAGAACATCCTTCCTTCTATGGAAAAAGGGCAGATTTAGCAGCGGAAACAACACGAGTATTAGTCGCAAATTAACAATGTCGAACTGCAATAGATATACGCTTGGAAAATGTATCACTAATAGAACCCAACTAAGGTAGGTCCAGGTATACAGCGCATCTTTGCACAGTAGCTAGTTTAACTTTGTTGAACTGCAATTACTAATTACCGATTGAACAGCGTCCCATAGATAGGCATTATTACAAAGAGTAGTAGTAATAATCATTGGGTCTTGATCCAACTTAATTTTAGAGCAAATCTTCAAGGCTCTTTAAATAAGGGTCTTAATTAAATTTATTTTACGTTTTTGGGGACAAAAATAATCCCATCTGCTATATAAATCAGTAAATGTTGGTTTTTTATAAACTGAAGTCAGAAAATAGGAATGGGGATTCGCTCATTAAAACAACAAGAAATGGAAGGGAAGTATTAGTCTCTCTCTTGTGTAAATTTTAAATCTGGATATATCTTATTCAGGGACAAAAGGAAATGGCCCGTTTCAATTTCTTTGTTAAATAGACAAAAAGTGTCATTTACATAACGGAAATACATATCAGGTTTATTAGTTTCTAACAATGCACTCTACTCATGGGATTTAACATAGATATTTGCTAAATGGGTCCCAAATAGAAACCATTGAAATCCCATTTGTCAGTACATGATGCCGTCGAAACTAAATTCAACGGACGTCGTAACAAATTGTAACAATTCGAGAAATATCTCCTCAGGAATAACAAGGGGAATAACTGATTACTGCATAAGGCATCATTACAGATATCAATGGTTTCAGCTAAAGAGACGCAAGTAAAAAGTCAAGAAATGTCATAAGAACACATAAATTTGCTAGTTGACGGATAACGCCGTATAAACTAAAAAAAATCAAATGAAACCTTAATACAGAATTTGTTATCCCGTTCCAAAAGTGGCTGTAATATGGCCACACCACGTTGGGAATATCCAATCATAGGTAAAATAGGTTATAATGGAATGCCATCCTTGTAGTGACGGGGATTAATTTCGTTAGAAATTTCAGAGTGCAATACCCTACTTAACTCATTTAATTAGGCGTTTTTGACATTTGGCCTCAATAGACGTTGTAGCGTCACATTTGTCTACTAGAAATAACGGAACAAATAAGGCTTATATATATATATATATATATATATATATACGAAATCGTAATAATAACATTATTTCTACCGGAAAACACACGCCTAAAACATTACATGGCCATCTCTTTTGCATTCGTTTTTAAAAAAATCTCAATTAAGTCTATCCAGTACAAAATGTACGGAGATAAAGAAGCAACCCCAGATTAGTAAAATACACCCCACTACGCCGAATTACTACACACAATAGAAAACATTAGAACTCTTACTAGAAAGAGAGACATGCACAATTACAAATACACATTATCATTCGATTGCAGCTTAAACATATAAGATTTTTACAAACATACATACTTGTTGAATTAGCTACGGATACATGACTGACCAATGAGAATCTAACCCATCAAAATTGAAGAAAGCAAAGTTCTGTCTTTTTGACTGTTTTTTCTCAATCTCTGATCGATTTTTAATAAAATTGAAACGTTAGATTGACAGACATCCATATTTGTTCATTATCTTATTCGTGTAATGTTATAGTTTACGTTCTATCGGTGTTAGCAAGGACAGTCACTTCTTTTATTCTCTGTTGTAAGATATATCATATATATTCTTTTCCAAACTATTTAAATCACTTTATACACAATCTGATACACTTTGTCAAAGGAAGATAATGCAATACCATCCAATGTGCTCTAATACCATGAAACGGCTTCTAGAAAAAATAACTGAGGTATACGTATTCCACTTAAGTTAACTTGCCACATTTGCACATTTTTGCATATTACTTGCAGTATTTACAATTGGAAATATTAGTAGGCAATGTGGTATAATAGATGTCGGCTCGGTCGAGCCGAGTTCGAATTCCAGGCAAATTCGTTTCATTCACTTACGCACAATTACCCTTAGAAATCATATTAATCCATCTACTCCCCTTCTAGCTATGAGTTTAATATCAAAACAGTTTGGGTTTTCTAGTCTTGGTTGGCAACAGTCTACAGCGGAAACAAATGACAACCCACTGTGGGAGAATCTTCTGCCTAGCTCTTTCGTAACATGATCGACCAAGCGTGTATTATGCACGGCAAATAATAGACTGAATAATAATAATGATAATTCTTCTAGAAATGGATATATATTTTACGGGTTTTCATCAATTTAGAGTTTATTTAAAGCATAGAAATATTTTAGATTGTAAAAATATTTTTTATATATATAACAATTAATTAGTGATGCAAATTTTATTCATTAACTCTGTTATGGGGAAACAGACCTATTCCTCAGATAATGAACTCTCCCTCCTATATTAATAAGAGTTAACAGGAAGTTAACAAGGGAAATTCTTGGGAAGTCCATAGGAGTTCTTTAAAGAACTCCTATGAACTTCCCAAGAATTTCTCTTGTTAGCTTCCTGTTAACTCTTATTGGAGTTCAATAGAACTACTAGTTAGTTCCAGTTTGGACACAGTTAGATTAAGACAGTTGATATTAGTCGGCATTTAGACAAATACTAAGGAGTCAGCTTTCAGTGGAAGATTACCAAGTTCCTAACATTTTGGATACGTTAAGACGATTAGCAACCGACATAGCCCGATTATAACCTTCAGTGCGAAAACTAGTCTACAACAAACCCCAAGCTGGGGGAAAAGAGGTGGATTCATATCCTTCCCAAAATTATTTACGCATAAGTGTATAAAACGTACCAAACTGTCATGGTAACTCTAATTTTCCGATTTTAAACTGCCGAGTCATTATACCTTACCTCACCCGTACATCTAATTTGAGACCACCTGCTATTTTTAAGAGGTCACCCATCTAGGTAACTGATGTTGTATAACATCGTTGATCGAATGGGTGCGGATATTTCAGTGTGATGCACCGTAAACCCAAGAAATCAAAATAGAAATCGCATTCATGGGACACATTTAAACAGAACTACAAATAAATGAAAATAGAAAAAATGAATGCACTTGAAAGCTAATGTTATTTACTTTGTCCCTAATTCTGCCGCACAACTTGCCTCGCTCTCCAAGGGATTCATACAGTTACTGAGATCAAATTATTCGTTATCGTGTTTCAACTGCGTCGAGAGGACTTGGCTACAGTATCCCAAAAAGTGTTTCCGCGGTTGATAAGATGAAACATCTCCATCAAAACGTTGAAATTGAGTAAGGAAGAAACAACCTGTATATATGTATCCAGAGAGTTAATATGTTGCTAACAAAGTTTGTGATACATCTGTAATTGTGAGAGTTAGAAGAAAATTGGTTCATTTAATACAACGTCCAAAATCTACTGAAGTGTGTTAATTGGTGGCGTTGTATTTCGCGTAAAAAAGGCAAAAATGACGTTCTTAGAGATATGCTGGAAGGATAACAGCTAGGTCTAGATTTTGAAATATCAAGCTTTAATTGGTGAAGAAAATTTCAGAGTTCAGAAGTTAGACGGTTATGATTTGAAATATGTAATTAAAAATCTATGTAGATACAACAATCGATTTATACTGTAAAAGCAACTGCCAATTTAACATCACGTTTAAACCTGTAAAGTCGATGTACAAAACAAGAAAAGCTCATCAGAACAATAGTGTAGGCTTTATTGTAATAATAATGTTGTTAATAATGCTAATAATGCTAATAATAGTAACATGAAGTTATTGTTTAATGTGCCTCTAGCTCTACCAGTGAATTTCATCATCGTACAAGAAAAGGGCGTGCGTTGTGGTGCTGTATATATCGACTCTGAATGAGAAATCTGTAGAGCCGAGTTCAAATTCCACTTGAACTTGTTGTATTCACTTACGCAAAAATACTATTGGGAGAGTTATTATTACGCCACAACTCCCTCCACGTAACTATTTCTATGTAGAAGATATTGAAGGCTAAAAAGAAAGAACCGATGAAAAACATATTTATTGTTCTAGAAAAAGTAGAAGGAAAAGATGTGCCCTGGATATCGGATTGAAGCGAGAAATCCAAGAGCCAGGTTCGAAATCCAGATGAATTCGTTGCATTCACTTACGCGCAAATAACATTACAAATGGTATTAATCCTTCGCTTCTCCCTCCAGCTATGGGTTTGATAAAAGAACAGACTGGATTCTATAGCCTTAGATGGCAACCAGTCTACCGCCGAAAGTAAATGCAAACTACCGCGGTAAAGTCATTTGCCCAGCCAGTCATGTCTCTTTCGATTCATGATCGCCCACGTATGACACTTAACAGACTGACTAAAAGGAAAAGACTGAGGAAAGTGCTTATATTGCCTAAAGTTGAAATCCCATTTAGCTATTGATCCAGATAGACTGCAATGTAATAAAAAAAGCAGGTTGCAACATTGTAATTATTTGGTTTGTGTTCTGCTGCTGTTAATGAAGCTGAAATTCGCTTTTACAAGTGTGGCATAGAGAGATGCAGTTACAGCGTACTCGCATCCAACACACATTATTATCTTGATGATGACGGTTTATTCCAGCAATATACCTAAACCTGCACTGTCGTGCGCGGTAAACGAGGAATATGTAAGAAAAGGGATTTATTTAGAAAACTAAAGAAGAGAAAGAATATTGACAAATTTATAAAGGGAGACAAAGCGATGTTAAACATTTAAAAATGGAGTCAAAAGAAATGAGTTATTGTTTTAGAAAACGTAAATAAAGATGTGCACCCTGGATATCGGATCGAAGCGAGAAATCAGAGAGCCAAGGTTCGAAATCCAGATTAATTTTTGCATTCACTTACGCGCAAATAAACTTACGAATGGTATTAATCCTTCGCTTCTCCCTCTCCAGCTATGGGTTTTGATAGAAGGAACAGACTGGATTCTATAGCTGGCAACCTGTCTACCGCAGAAAGTAAATGCAACCTACCGCGGGAAAGTCATTTGCCCAGTCAGTCATGTCTCTTTCGATTCATGATCGCCCACGTATGACACTTAACAGACTGACTGAAAGGAAAAGACTGAGGAAAGTGCTTATATTGCCTAAAGTTGAAATCCAATTATGCTATTGATCCAGATATACTGCAATGTAATAAAAAAAGCAGGTTGCAACATTGTAATTATTTGGTTTGTGTTCTGCTGCTGTTAATGAAGCTGAAATTCGCTTTTACAAGTGTGGCATAGAGAGATGCAGTTACAGCGTACTCGCATCCAACACACATTATTATCTTGATGATGACGGTTTATTCCAGCAATATACCTAAACCTGCACTGTCGTGCGCGGTAAACGAGGAATATGTAAGAAAAGGGATTTATTTAGAAAACTAAAGAAGAGAAAGAATATTGACAAATTTATAAAGGGAGACAAAGCGATGTTAAACATTTAAAAATGGAGTCAAAAGAAATGAGTTATTGTTTTAGAAAACGTAAATAAAGATGTGCACTGGATATCGGATCGAAGCGAGAAATCAGAGAGCCAAGTTCGAAATCCAGATTAATTTTTGCATTCACTTACGCGCAAATAAACTTACGAATGGTATTAATCCTTCGCTTCTCTCTCCAGCTATGGTTTTGATAGAAGGACAGACTGGATTCTATAGCTGGCAACCTGTCTACCGCAGAAAGTAAATGCAACCTACCGCGGGAAAGTCATTTGCCCAGTCAGTCATGTCTCTTTCGATTCATGATCGCCCACGTATGACACTTAACAGACTGACTGAAAGGAAAAGACTGAGGAAAGTGCTTATATTGCCTAAAGTTGAAATCCAATTATGCTATTGATCCAGATATACTGCAATGTAATAAAAAAAAAAGCAGGTTACGACTTTGTAATTATTTGGTTTGTGTTCTGCTGCTGTTAATGAAGCTGAAATTTGTATTGGCAAGTGTGGCATAGACAGATGCAGTTGCAGCTTACTTGCATCCAGCACTCATTATTATCTTGATGATGACGGTTTATTCCAGCAATATACCTAAACCTGCACTGTCGTGCGCGGTGGACGAGGAATAGGTATCTAAGAAACTCGGCTGGTTTCCAACAACTCCATTTGGCCCCACGTTCGGCTTATTTAAATTCCATTGTGTAGAATATGTTGGTGACCTTAGTAAATTACCAGAAACCAAGTCGAACAAATTTAATTCAGTTGCTGGCAGTCTTGGCATATGCATGAAATGATATACCCACGCATAGAATCCCGCTATTTCTCGAGTTCATGATAAGTTCGTAAACTGTTCAGAAAAGCTGTGTAGAAGCTGTACAGGATTTGTAATCTGTGTCCAAATGTTTGATACTTCAGTTTATTAACAAATAATTGCCAGGACGCTCTTAAATTATTTTTATTCTATTTAAATATTAGATCAATTTTTCATCTTAGAAGAACATTTTGTCCATCTTTCCTGAAGGACTTAATATTTATTATTTAATATTTGAGAATTTTGATGAATGTGAACTTTTGAAGAGAAGTGTATAATCAGTTTCTGTGGATAAATATAGCCAGGGAATTGGAAATAAATTTTGAATAATTTTATAACGCCTAATGAGAGGTTTAAAACTTATACAGTGGCGTAAGAAGATTTAAGGCTAGGTGAAATAACCTACTCCTAATTTCAAAATTTAATTACGTAATCCGGGTTCAACATAAACAGTATTTGGATCTAGTATAGAATATGTCATCCATTTGCTAGTTTTACTCTTTGCATTCGATTTTTCGTGAATCTGACCAAGTTATGAGCAATCGTTTGATCCATATCTTGCCAGTCCTTTAGCTATGTTTCTTAAAGGGTTGCCACTGACATGATTCTGGATACACGCTCTTGAATGTTTCACTTAAATTACTTATAAACGTGCTCTGTTGGATTCATGTCAGGAATTTGAGTTACCCATGTCTAACTTTGTTGTGATTCCTTCCAGATCTTTGCGACTTTGCTCGTATGAGATGGCTTTCCATCTTTTTTGGCAAATGTAGACATTATTGTGAAACTGATTTTTCACATTGTGGGAGTGATCTTATCTAATAGTTGACAATATTTCGGACGATTTAACCGTTCGTCAACTACAATCTGCTCATATTTTTCTCCAAACTAACCAGCGCCCCGCACCATTACTCCAATTCTTCTATGTTTTACTGTCGTCTGCAGACATTCACTGTTCCAAGCCTCATTCTGATTTTTTCGAACGTAAACCTCTCTTGAATTCGAATACTGCCAGAATTTACCTTCACCTGACCAAATTACAGACTGCCAAAATTCATAATCTTTGTTCAGGTATTCTCTCGCCCAGTCCAAATGCCTGTTCTCGTTAACCTCCGAAATCAAGAACTTCTTTCTTGCAACTCTTTTTTGATAGGCTTTTGATTTGTCTTGTCAATGGCACCGTCTCTTTATTGTGAGGATCCCGGGTTGGCATTTTTTTGGTTGTTTTTGTAATTAGAAGACCTGTATCTTGCTTAGCGTCCTGAGCGACTGCTTTGATCAACAGTTGCATAATGTAGGAGTTCTTTCAGTGCAATGGCGCGCATGAAGAAGTGTCCCTGCAAGCGCTTTCGGTAGGCAACCAGGAGACCACACTATGCTTCAGTCGGAGACAGAACATATTGCAGTCCATGACCGTTTTCAATCCCGTTTTCAATCCCCTCTTCTAACGTATATATTTATGTCTACCTTACAATCTTAAGGAAGGACTCTACTGCATGCTGTGGGGGTTACGTCACTGAACACCACCCTCTAGCTAGGGTGGATTCATCAATGCTGAAATAGTTAAGTTCACCGCCCATAAACTATTCTTGGATAGACATTATGACTTCCTGCTGATTTTCTAACGACCATCACCGATTGCATATACCAAGCCCTCGATAAAAGTGGCGAAACTCGATCTGTTGCCCTGGATGCCTCCATAGAATTTGATAGGGTCTGGCATGCCGGCCTTCTGCTCAAGCTACAGGGCTTTCGTATCACTAGACGCTTGATTGGTTTGATCCAATAGTTTCTATCGAACCACACAATGAAATTGATCTTAAACGGACACGCTTCCAGATCATATCACTCGAACGCGAGTGTCCCCCAGGGTTCAATTCTAGGCCCAACGTCCTTTTTGATCTTCATCAACGACCTCCCTGATGTGATCAAATTTCAAATAGGTATTTACGCTGATACCAAAATTTACTTACTCCTCAGTCAGAAATTTTCCAAGGCAGACGAAAAAAAACCTCGCTGTTGATGTTGAGAAGGGCCTCCAATCTGTGGAGCACTGGGGCAATAAATGGTTCGTAAATTTTAATGCTTTCGAAACGAAGCTGCTATTCGTCAATTACCATAGACAGTTCCTCCTGCCCCCTATTAGCGTAGATCTAGCGAGTTTATTCGAAAACAATACACAGTCAAAACAACTAAATGTAGCCGTCATTTCTACCACAGCATCTTTCTTGCCTATGGAATACTTTTCTGCATATCGCATCCATAAAAGCAACAATTTCAAAGAAACTAAATGCAACTTCAATCGCTATTTTTTATCCTGTGATTCCCATACTTCTCTTATCCTTTCCCAAACACCCCCTGGATAACATACTTCTCTCTTTTTCACTCTACTCTCACGCATCTCTCTTCACACCAGTATACCCATCCTTCTCTTGCTCATAATCTGACAACCCTTGTAACAGCTTCCTCTTCGGTAAATTTTTCTCTTCGCTCTTCTATGTAACCCTTCAATCTCCTCTTATGCAACCCCCGTGCGCACCAATGTCAATAATGTTTTGCTTACGACGATATAATTATATATTACGAGCAAATAATATATATATGAATAGAATAAATAAAGAACAAGTAGGAAAAATGTGTCTTTAATCTAACATGTTTTCACTTATAAAAAACTTCTTCAGAAATGTAATAAGGACGAATGGTTTAAAAATCCGAGAGACAGTATTTTAAATGAGGTATAGTTCCAAAGGTCAGATTCTAGTTCCAAAGGTCAGATACGTGTCACGTGTGATAAAGCAACGGATGAATATTAAAATGTAGAAGATAAAACTTGTGTTTGTTTAACTGAATGTGTCAACGACTTCTTTTTAAATAACAGTTATGAATGTATGCGTTGAGAAAAATCACATGATCGAACGATTTTATTCTAACTAACATTAGAATTATGTATGAATCAAACGAAATATATTTCCGTTTAAATTCTAGTGAAAAGAATGTTAACAGTTAAAATCTTTTAACAAAATAATAAATTACTAATTAACGTTAACGGTTAGCATCTTTCAATGAAATAAAACAGCTATGTATTAAAATTATTATAATAATATAATTAAGTAATAATGTATAAATAAGAACCATATATATAAATTATCATAAAAATGTTAACGGAAGTAAATTTCAATGAAATAATAAATTACGAAATAAAATGTAAAATTATTATTAAGAAGAAAAATAATAATAATATCTATAATTCATTTAATAATATTTACTGAAATTTTGGATTCATTAATTATTAATTGCGAAAAAATTTAGGAGTAATATAATGTTATAATCGTGTGTTTATAGTTGGTAGTAATGTTATTAATGTGTTCTCAAAGGAATTCCTCCTTAAATGCTTATGTTATATTTTAATTTAACTAGCATTAAGAACAGTTTTAAGCAGCGCTGGTACATGCACTTAACTTCATTCAAAAACAACTTATACCGAAACCAAACATCCCTTTCCGCATACTTTTGGAAACTAAAGGACTCAAAACAGAAACCGAAAGTAAAATGAAAAATCCTAGAAAAAACTAGATGTTTATGTTTAAGTGAAAAGCTACACATTCTAAAGTACCCCAACAGTAGCGAACTATTAAACCGTAGAGACGAACTAGCAGTATTATGCAAACATCGCAAATATTTCTCGTTAAAATTTAAATAAAACAAAAAAAAACACCCAATGCAGACTACCCACCCACAAAAAAAATGCAATAAATATAAATAATCAAACCTCTAAATAAATAGAACAAAAACGTAAAAATAAAAGAAAATAAATCCCACACATATATATATATTTTTTCATTTCACCTTAGAAACAAAGGAATGAAGATCACAGAGTTAGAGGTTCTTTATGCAGAATTCCAATTCTCTCGGCCAATTTATGCATCATATTTCGTTGAAGGGAAAGACGATTCCCTATTTCAAAGTCTGATGCTCTAACGGAAAGAGGAGTGCTTCTGTCTATTTTTGAATCTATCATTTATTCTTAATCTATCTATCTCACAATATTTTAGCAAGCCTTTGTCTATGTCGATCAAGAGAATATCACTGACCGCTTCAGTAAACACGCCATAATAGAAGACCCATGTCCAGTCTCTGCCCATCAATGCAAGCCTCTTCGCATCCAGGCAAATCTGAAAGTTATTCACCGATTTCTAGTCATCGTTCCCAGAGGAAAATCTGCCGAGCGATAAATAGAATGAGCACCTGGCGCCAACCAATGTATGTGTGTGTGTGTGTGTGCATATATATATATATATATATATATATATATATATATATATATATATTCCCGTTTTCCTATAAAATTTTACATTTATATAAATATATCTTCTTTTTTTTCTTTCTTTCGTTCTCAGTTATAATCTCTGCTTCGTCTGCATAAAGATTTTACTAATATTTTTTCGATATTATTTCTTTCATTACTTAATTTCTGTATATTTTTTATACTTACAATCTTTCATTTTTTCTCTTGGCAAATCTTACAGAAAGTATGTTCTTTCTTTCTTTCTATTTTTCCTTCTTTCTTTCTTTCTTTCTTTCTTGTTTGCTTACTTTATGTCTTGCTCTCTTGTGCAATATAATATAAGCTTGTCTTATCAAATACAAATTTTTCATTTTTTTTCTTTTTTCTTCGTTACTGTTATTCTTACTTGCTGGCAGTTTTCTGTTTGTATCTTATTTTTTTCTGTCTATCTTTCTGCCTGTCTTTCCTCCTATCTTTTTCTTTCTTTCTCCATTTTGCATTTGTTTATTTGTTTCCCTTTTCTTTTTTTCTGTTAACTGTATTTCTTTCTTACATTTTTCTTCATGTATGTACGTCTTTCTTTTGTTCTGTTTGTCTATCATATTTTCTTTATTTATTTTTTGCTAGCTTACTTGATTGTATCATTTTTCTTTATTTATTTGTTTATTTATTTTTCTTTCTGAATCTCTCTCTTTCTCTTTCTCTCTTGTCTCTCTTTATTTCTTTCTCTCTTGTCTCTCTTTATTTCTTTCTGTTTGCTTGCTTGAATCTTTTCTCTTTATTTCTTTCCTTCGGGCTCTCGCCTTTCTATCTATCTGTCTTTCTTTTTAGCTTTCTTCATTTCTTGTTTATTTTATTATGTCTCTTTGTTTGTCTTTCTTCCTTTCTTTTTTCTTTCTTTTTCTATTTCATTTTTTGTTTCTGTTTGCACACTTGACTACTTGCTTTTCGATTTCTGTCTGTCTTTCTGTTTTGTCTTTCAATATTTTTGTATCTTTCTTTCTTTTTTCTTTAAAATAGTAATAAAAAAAGACAGTGAATAAAAGGGAGATAACCGCGAATTCAAGTCAGAAGATTATGATTAATAATAATCTTCTTCTTCAGTTTACAGACCCCAATTCCTATATTCTTAATACTCGATGTAATGCAAAAATATCACACGGGTAAAACCGTTTAATAATTATTAATATTTAATATTCAATTAAGATTTACTTAGTAAATAGGATTTATCAGAAAAAATAGTCTTCTGCTGGATTCCGAGACATACTTGTAAAAAACGAAATGGAAAAACTAACAAAATAGCAAAGTAATCGCTGAACAAGTACTCTCAAATATAACGTTTCCAGACACCGATTTTCGACTCACTATAAACAGCGTAACATATTACCTTAAATATATTACCATAGAACAGAAAAAGTGACAATCGGCTTGAAAAGCGAAGAATCTATTCAGGTGTAATTGACAGAAACATCCGGTCGTAGATAAAATCAACTAGAGAAAAGGAAAATTGAGTGGATAAAGAGGTGTGGTCATGTGGATCGCTTGGGAGTTTAAGATTATAAAATCCAGACTTTGACTGAAGAAAGATTGATCACCGATGGCTTTCAACTTCCGAAGTTCCCTTCGTGTGCGAAAACTCTCTCCGACTGTTCTACTGCTCCACACAAGCCTAACTGAATGAATAATAAAAATATCAGATTATATTTTTATGCATACTGATCTATGATAAGGTTTTAGCAACTCTTGATTTCAGCAATTTTGGCTTGTGCAATAATGTCTCTTCTATTTTTTAAGACAATACCGTATTAGTATCAAGCTACTCTCATCTATGAATGACATATTTTGCGCTATCTGATTTGGGGATAAATCTGTGCTGATTCTTGTTGACGATCGGGTGAATGGTCTAAAATACTCTCAAGTATTCGAGAAAGGACTACTTCTACTATATGAAAAAATCATATTGACAAGAATTTCTACCTTTTTCAAGAAAATTGAGCGTCATGTCCTATGGACAAAGTAGAAAAGGCCGGGAAAGAATCGCAAATAATCAAGTTACTAACACGGGTAGCCCTAAATCCCGATATGAATCCAAAAGAGCACACTTGGTAGCACCTTGACTGAAAACTTCGAGAGCATGCAACCAATTATTTATTTCTTTCCCCATTTATTTCTTGTTTGCTTGCTTGAATCATTTCTCTTTATTTCTTTCCTTCGGGCTCTCGCCTTTCCATCTATCTGTCTTTCTTTTTAGCTTTCTTCATTTCTTGTTTATTTTATTATGTCTCTTTGTTTGTTTTTCTTCCTTTCTTTTTTTCTTTCTTTTTCTATTTCATTTTTTGTTTCTGTTTGCACACTTGACTACTTGCTTTTCGATTTCTGTCTGTCTTTCTGTTTTGTCTTTCAATGTTTTTGTATCTTTCTTTCTTTTTTCTTTAAAATAGTAATAAAAAAAAGACAGTGAATAAAAGGGAGATAACCGCTAATTCAAGTCAAAAGATTATGATTAATAATAATCTTCTTCTTCAATTTACATATTTACATCAGTGGCAACTCCTAAAGAAACATTGCTAAAGGAATGGCAAAATATGGATCAGATTATTGTTGACAGCTTGAACAAATCCATGAAAATTTGATTACAAGCACTGAATCAAGCAAAAAAGGGACTTATTCTATACTGGTTCCAAATACGATTTATTTATGTTGGGTTTAATTAAATCTTGAAAATGGATGCAATTATTTCTCCTGGTTAAAACTTTTTATTAGACCAATGTATACGATGTCCTAATTGTTTCATCGGTAGGACCGTTAAAGAAAATAGAAGCATGTATAGAACAAATCAAAAATCAACATGTTATTTAGCATCAAACCAGTAACTAGTGAAAGACGACCAAATTACGGAAAGATTATCTCGCCAGATTCAATAAGGACACATACATGAGAAACCGCAAGTATGTCCCTTTCAGAAATCTTATAGTGCTAAACATTTACTCCTAAATTGGTATAACTTTCAGGGAAAATTAAATGCTACGAATCGAATGACATAAGGGGCATATTTGAAAATACTCATTCAAGTTACTTCATTAATGTCATTAACAAAAATTGTCTCTACAAGAATATATGAAAAAATAAAAACTCTTCCCTAGATTGTTTGACACCGATTTCATATATCTTACAATTACCTCTAAAAAAAGAGAGCAAAAGGGTGCTCCTGCTCTTCATTTCAGCGTTGTTGACATAACCCAACGTAGATGCAGCTATATGATCGAACCCGACTTGGTAGCCCAGGTAAGTCACTTTCTCACTGGCGTAATGTAGCTTCCCTCTGTTTCTTCTATAAATATTTTTATGGCTTCTGCTCTAGTGAACTTAGCTCACTGGTACTCTATGTATTTAGTCAAGGTACTAGATTAGCAGCTAGGTCCCACACTTTTACAGTGAAACCAATAGAATGTAGCCAATACTTCTACTAAACAGCTTTTTTTCTCGCACATTTTCGCATGTGGAATTCCCTCCGTATACTTGCTTCCCCGACAGCTACAATATCCAAGAATTTAAATTTAAGGTCAACTGCCATCACCTATCTCTCTGACTTGTATCCTTTCCCTCGTCTTATTTTCTCCGTCCTCTTTACTCTTACCAGTTTTCTTTAGACCATTAATCTTATCCTTCTCTTACCCATTCTCTAACACTATAACTAGTTCATATTTTTCTTCACTCTACTTCTATGTAACCTTCAGTACTCCAGTGGCAGTAAAACTGTCTTATTTAGGTTGAAATGGTTATAAAAAATGCTCATATATAGATATATATTTATATCACATATTTATATATAATACCTATCTAATCTATATGATCCCCTGCTCCCAGAAGAAAATAACTCAAATTATTCACCTGAAAGATTTCTTCGGCATTAAATGATCCACTTGGGTAGATATACCGTAACACAAATCAATCCATCAAA
Organism: Ascarosepion bandense; assembly: GCA_037127315.1. Classification (NCBI taxonomy): domain Eukaryota; kingdom Metazoa; phylum Mollusca; class Cephalopoda; order Sepiida; family Sepiidae; genus Ascarosepion; species Ascarosepion bandense. The sequence goes on along the minus strand of JBBBDQ010000860.1, from coordinate 3,042,779 downwards.
CTTCCCTCGGCAACTTCTTACGGTGATAGTTCTAACTTTACTCAGGAGGCGTACTTTCTGTGTTCACAAATAACGTGGACGTAGTTTCAACCAAATCAATCTCATCCCTTCGTTGTAATTTAAACTGCAGATTTAATTATCTTTTATTCTCTTCGTTTGGTAAATGGACAATGTCCCCAATCAAGCCGTGAAATCAATAACGTGGTTGTGAAATACGTTCATTTAAATGCTTTGACATTAAAGAAGTCCTAATATATATATATATATATATATATATAT
>JBBBDQ010000860.1:2992500-3040000 GCA_037127315.1 Ascarosepion bandense | reverse complement strand
TTTTTTCAGAACGATCAGAGTGGGTTTACCGTATTTCTGTATCTTCGTATTCACCATTGGACCCTCCAAGTCATTCCGAACTCTGCATTCATCTCAGTTTTTACACCCAAACGCTCTGAGATGTTCATTTTTAAAGATTCCGGTGCAAATGCCATGAAGTACAACATAACGTTTCGAAATCTTTGTCAGAGTGTCTTGCGTCCTTGTGCTCTTTTTATCACAGTGATAGCCAACTTGCCATACTACTGTGCTGTCGAAAAAAACCCCAAAAAATCATTTCGCATGAATGAAATTAAAATAAAATTGGCGACAATTTACCGATCGCACTACACACACACACACACAAACACACACACACATACACACATATATATATAGAAAGATATATATGTATATATATATATATATATATATATATATATAGAAAGAGAGAGAGAGAGAGAGAGAGGATGTATAGAACAGAAAGAGGACACAGAGCGAAAAATTCAAAGAGATGTTGCCATTAAAAACCTATTTTAGAAACATTTCTCTAACACTATCATTTATTTTTAAATGGATTCGATATCATTGACTCTTATTAGAAATAGTTTCACTAATCGAATTTGTTGACAAACAAAAAATTACTCTAAATAAATTAATCAGTATAATTATCTACGTAAATTTCATAGCAATAATTGATAAACCTATTTTGTGATGCACAATTGGAATTTAATTACAATAAGGACGCCATTTCTATTATTGATACAATCGGTAGGATAATACCCATTCGCGCCTAACAAACATATCCGATGAATAATTGGTTATAAAAAATTAAGAAAACATAAAGTATCGTCATTTATAGGAGAAGTCCCTTATAAAAGAAAAATGAGAAAAGAAAACTAATGTCAGAATTATCTTGTCCAAAGTGATTCCAAGGACAAATTATCTTTGTTCTTACCTACACAATATTCTCACAAAGTTGAACATACAGCATAAAATACAATAATGCATTAATATCATCTATTCTCTCATATGACTGTGAATGCTGGACAATCTCATCACAGATGAAGAAGAGACTTGAAGCTACCATTTCCAAGAATTTGAATGCAATGTCAATTGCCAGCTCTTACTCCTTGATTTACATCCCTTAAACTGACAAGCTTTGTACCATGTTCTTCTCCATTCCTACTTTATTCTTATGCAGCTCCCTTCACACCACTGATCTCTTTCTTCTTTTGTATATTCTCTGGCACTCCCTGTAACTTGTTCCGCTTTTTAATTAATCTCCTCTTAGGTAATCCACAGCGCACAAGTGTCAGTACTACCTTGCTTAGTTTGAAATGATTATAAAATACGCAAAACAAATTGCAGCTGATTTTGTCTCTGGTAAGTTTGATTGATCTTTTTTCTTCTTGAGATTTTAATTTTAAAAAATTAATATTTATACCTGTACTTATTAATTTTTCTATGTTTTGTCGTAGATAGAGTTGGATAATAATTTTTGAGATATACTTGTGTCAGTTAAGATTTTAGCTCTTTTAGGCTTTTGGACAGCAAGTTTTTTTTTTTTAATTGTTTGAATTTCTAAATTATTCATATATTAAAATTCTCTTACAGTGATTACTAGGGGATCTCATGACTTTAACTAAGTTAAAACTTATGGAATCTTTCATTTTTAATTAATTAATTACTTTAAATATTGTTTTTACTGGAGTAGATAGATCCTACTATCGTCCGCTTCATACTCCTCTCTCTTCTTTTGAACAGGAGTAGATGCTCTAGCATTAATTTCTGTTTCGGAAGGCATTCCCGTTTTTTACTCATCTTAGATCTTAATAGTAGTGCTGTTATAAACGTTTTGCATTGTTTGAGGATGATGACGACATCTCTTCATTGTGAGGCTACCGGGTTGGAAGTTTCCTACTTGATTCTTCTAACTGATAGATAAGAAATGGGCTACTGCGTAACGCCTTGAGAGGATGCTATGATCAAAAGTTGTATAATATAGGAATATCTTGTAGTGACATGTCGTTAATGGATGGGTGTCTTTGTAACTGCTTCCGGTGGGCAACCCTGAGGCCCGTTAAGATGCCGTCTGCATCAGTTTCCTTCCTAGACATGTTGCACTTGACAACCGACTGATATTACTACACTAGGCCTCCCTTACCGAAGAATCACTTATTATGTCATCACACAAAGTAAGAACTAAATCTAAACCAGATAAACATAAATCACCTAATCCCATTAACATCACTTTCTCGAATGTCTGTGTTATCCATACCAAATTTTTTCAGCGTTGAATCCTTCATCAAGGTAAACTCATCTGACATTTTAGCTCTCTATGAAACTAACTTTGACCCCTCTATTCCTTCCTCTGATTTCTATATCCCTGATTTCTTTCCCCTATTGAGGAAAGACTTCAATGTACATATGCTTGGAATTGGTATTTATGTCCGCGAATATCTGCCTCTAGCTCGGGTGTTTTCTCTTGAATGTCCTAATCATTCCTACATGTGTCTCCATCTCTCTCTACTAACTCGGTTAGTTATATTTTATTTTTCTACTGCTCTTCTTCAATTCCTGACCGTTTCGCACTTGACAGCATTTTTAAAAATATAGATAGACCATTTCCTCTCATCCATACGCCCATATATTCTTCCGGTCTTCTTCCGGTTTTATCGGTTCCACGCGTCTGACCATCATTTTGCCTCTAATTATAATCAGTGCAAGAGGATCTTAAATGATGTTAAGCAGAATGAAACAGCGTAGAGCCTCCCGCAAGTTTCGTCTCCAAACACTACCGGCGGTTCTGTAAAAATGTGTTAAATAAGGGCAAGCCCTCAATCCCCTCATTTTAATCAATGAATTTGGAGTCCTCACATCTTCAGCGGACAATACCGAATGCTTTGCTTGCAGATTCTTCACCAACTCAAAATTTGATTCGTTTAGATTAACCGCACCCGACTTCCTACCTAGAACTGAGGTTCAACTAAGTGACGTTAACATTACTTCCTCGATTGTCACTAACATAATTTCAAAGCTTGACCGACATAAGATGAGTGGAGGCGAGAAATCCCAATCAATGTCCTGAAGAGATGTGCTCCTGAAATCTCCTCTGTCCTCTCCAACCACTACAACTGCTGCTCAGCTTCTTGCTTCCCTACTATTAGATGTCCACCTCTGTGGTTCCTGTATATACGAACGCTGAAGAATCTTCAGACACCTCTGATTATCGCTCTATCAGCTTCCTACCAATTTTTGGCAAAGTGCTCGAAGCTATTAATAATGCTGATGTGGTTCAACATCCCACAGCCCACGGCTTTTTCTCCGATAAACAGTATAGTCTCCGCTTCACCAGGTCTAATGCTGATATGTTAACAACCATCACAGGGTATATTTACCAGGCTCACGATACACAAGATATCTCCAAAGCATTTGACAGAGACTTTTATGCTTCAAGGCTATGGTATAACTGGACGATAGTTTGACCTAGTCTTTCATTTTAAATCGAGTAATGGAGGTAGTATTGAATGGGCATGCTTTCAGATACGAATGCGAGTGTCTCTCAAGGGTCTCTCTTATGTCCTACGCTTTTTTCTGAACTTCATCAACGATCTTTCTGATGTAATCAGATCCCAAGTAGGCCTTATGCTGAACACACAACAATTTACTCCCACCGTCGATAAGAAATCTCCTGAAGCTAACAAAGTAAACTTCGCTGCTGATCGTGAAAAGACTTCTAATCTGTGGTGGACTGGGGTAAGAAATAGCTTGTAAAATTTAATGCACCCAAATCAAAGCTGCTATCCTTTAACCACCATAGACAACTGCTTCTATCCCCCATTAAAATGGATCAGGCTAGTTTTCCTGAAAGTAAAACTCTGCTCCTCCTAGGTCTAAATCTCAAATGGAATGACCTCATTGAATTCATAGCTAAATCTGCTGCTTGGAAAGTTGGTTCCCTTTGTAGTGCCAGAGTTTTTCTCGTCTAAATCCATCTTACACATATATAAATCTACTATCCGCCCGTCCGTTGAATACTGTGTGTCACATCTGGTCCGGTGACCCTGCTATTCATCTCAGTCTTCTTGACAAAATCCAACGGAGAATCAGCAATGTAATTGATCCCGACCTGGTGACTTAACTCTGATCACTTTCTCACCGACGTAATTTGGCATCCAATGTATCTTCTACAAATACTTTCAAGGCTTCTGCTCCGATGAGCTTAGCTCCCTAGTGCTCCTTTTGCATGAATTTAGTCAAGTTACTAGACTAGCGGCTATATTCCACCCCTTTACAGTGAAACCATTCAAATGTAACCGCAACTTCTACTCCTACAGTTTCTCTGCTCGCACTTCACTTCTGTGGAATTCCCTTCCGTATATTTACTTCCCTGAAAGCTACAATCTCCAAGAATTTAAATGCAAAGTCAATTCCCATCTCTTATCTTGTTGATTCACATCCTTTCTCTGACAGCCCTTGTATCACGTTCTTCTTCCTTTCCACTATACTCTCATGTAGCAATCTTCACACATGTATTCTCATCCTTTTCTTACTAATTTCTCTGACTCTCCTGTAACATGTTCTTCTTTTTCATCACTCACTTCTTATGTAACCCCATGCGCCCTGGTGACAGTTCTGCCTTGCTTGGGGTGAAATGATTAGAGAAAAAAGTAGTTCTACAAAAGAATTCCGTGAACCGAATAACGACGAAGTTTTAGATAAAATAGACACAAAAGGGTCACTTACACGTAAGAAGAGACATTTATAATTTCTAGGAAAAGATTACGAAAAGGTAACTTAGAAAATTAATACTCACGAGAGTAGAGAAAAACAACGCATGACCGACCTAGTGAGGTTCAGTAAATGAATGGCAAAACAAGAATACAAGAGTTTATTAAGAGAGCTACAAAGGACAAGAAATTGTGGGTATCCATGATCCATGATACTTGATAGACAAACAATAAATAGTAAATGTTCGTTTTAGGAGCCGACGGCTTTTCCCCCTTCAAATTTATCCAAAATAGCATTATTTCTGTGCAAATGTATATGCTGAACTCAAATCAACAATTAGTTATTGAAGAAACTTACCTTTTTTGCTTTGAAAGTCCATAAAAAACAAACTATATCTCGCACTTTTTCTCTCCCGTAACTCTCACAAAGTCATGTATTAATTGCAGAATGACTTTCTACGTAGGCAGCAATTTTCTTTTGAATTTTGGTCGATTTTTTCCTTTACTGAAACTTCCGGCGATGTACTTCCTGTTATGAAAGTAATAAGAGTAGAAATACAATAGCGCATTACTTTCATTACCGGAAGTGCATTACCGGAAGTATCAGTAAATGAAATAAAATCGACCAAAAATCTGCCAAAATTCGTTCACATACGCAGTACGTCATTCTGCAGTTAATTACATGACTTCGTGAGAGTTACGGGAGAGAAAAAGTGCAAGATATAGTTCGTTCTTTTATGAACAGTTAGATAAAAAAAGGTAAGTTTCTTCAATAACTAACAGTTGATTTGAGTTTAGCATATACATTTGCACAGAGATAATGCTATCCTGGATAAATTTGAAGGGGAAAAATATCGGGACTTACAACGAAAATTTACCCAATAAATTAGCAGAACAAGTTAATATTCCTGTTAAGATGACATCATTAATGACCGATGATACTCGCTTCTAATGTATCATTAACTCAAAAATAAACTTCAAATTCATCAAAATATTTTAATATAGCAAAGGAATCACATTAAATATTTTAATCTTGGAAATTCTGCTTTTTCAATAATTAATTTTCAAAATATTTAAAATTATAATTTTTTGTATGTACATTTTAACATGGGCGACTCGGATTGAGTTGGATGAGTTTAATAGTGAATATGAAGGTAGGGTAGCACTGAAATTCTCTAATCATTCTGATAAGAAAAGAAGTCCCTAATTTGGTAGCGAGGGCATCGTACTCAACACGCAGGTCTTCATAAAAAATGGTTTGTCAATCTAGTGGAGATTTACAAACTCTAGATTTTGTTCAGTTTATCAAAATATTCAAAATATTTTTTAATTTTTTTAATTTTTTTTAATTTTTTTTTTTAATCATATCACCCCAAGCAAGGCGATAACACCACTGATGCGCAGGGGGCTACGTAAGGGCAAAAAGAATGGAAAAGAGAAAGCCGGAAACCACATCATAAACAGGGAACAAGTGATGCGCCTCTTCACCTGTTCAGTAGACGGGGGTGGATCATGAACCGGGCAATAGTTTAGTCTATCTACTCCAATTGGAAAAAAAAATTAAAAGTGAAAAGATTGGAAAAGAGAAAACCGGAAACCTCATCCTAAACAGGAAACAAGGGATGAGCCTCTTCATCTGTTCAATAGATGTGGGTGGAGTGTGAACCGGGCGATAGTTTAGTCTATCTACTCCAATTGGAAAAAAAAATAAAAGAGTGAAAAGATTGGAAAAGAGAAAACCGGAAACCGCATCCTAAACAGGAAACAAGGGATGAGCCTCTTCACCTGTTCAATAAAATTCTTTGCCCATTTGAAACTCTCGACTGCTTATATTCACAGTGCTATTATTGTGCTTTATATTTTAACAGAATTAATTAGTTTTAAAAACATAAAAAAATTAAGCAACACAAAAATATTGCATTTTTATTACATCATGTATATTTTTTGTTTAATTATTAGATTTTAAATTAGTGGGATTATAATGTATGCTGAATAATAAATATTTCATTTTTTTTCCAAAAGATTAATGAAAATTTATTGTATTATGATAAGCATCTGGTAAAATCAATAGTAAATAGTATCCACTTACAATTCTGTCCCAAATTTGGTTTCGATCAGTCAATAGATGGTTTTTATTTTGTAAGGTTTGTTAGGCGAAGGGTTAGGCTTCTCGGGTTAGTTAATACAGGATCTCTGACAGAAGGTAGCAAGTGAAAGCAAGAAGAAAGGGATATAAACTTCAAGAAAACTGAATGTATGATCATTAGCAAAATGAGGACATCAAAATGCCAACTACAAGTCGGGCATATTGCAAACAAACAGGTGCACAAACTTAAATACCAAGAAAACGTTCTGACAGCGAATGGAAAATGCAACACTGAGATCCGATGGCGCATTGACATGAGTAAGAACGAAATTCAATAGCTAAACAGTGTATTGAGAGACAGGAAGATTTTGTTTAGAACAATGAAATGAGTACAGAACTATTATGTGATATTTTTCTTCCAAAGAGACTCGAAGCAACAGAAATGTGGTTCTACAGAAAGATGTTAAGGATACCATAGACGAACATGTGAGCAATGATGAAGTATACACAGATGAAGAAGAGACTCGAGGCAACAGAAATGTGGTTCTACAGAAAGATGTTAAGGATACCATGGACTGAACAACATGAGCAATGATGAAGTCAACACAGATGAAGAAGAGACTCGAAGCAGCAGAAATGTGGTTCTACAGAAAGATGTTGAGGATACCATAAACCGAACATGGGAACATCGACAAGGTTTCAGGAGAGGATGCAAACGAAAAGAAAACATACAATTAGTATAAGGAAGAGGCATCTAAGATTTCTTGGGCACGAAATGAAGAAGGAGGTCTTTGAGAATCAAAACTCAAGGGACGGACAGAGAAAAAGGGGGACAGGAGAAAGCAACGCGAGACACAATTGATAGGCTTGATCAAGATGGTGAGGCGGGGTTTTGAAGAGATACTAAGAAGAAAAATTTGAAGTGCGACAAGGGATAAGAGCAAGTGGACGTACATTACCGCCTACGTCTCGATAGAAGAAGAAAGACAAAGTAACAAAAGTACTTTTTATATAGATAGATTCATGCTTTTGGGGTAAATTAAATTTTCATCCAATGAAATTAATTTATACAGTCAATTATATCTTCTGATGTAAAGTTTCAAAATCAAAACGTTCTTTAATTGAAGTGTCAACACTCTGTAAGCTTGATTTAATCATGTAATCTTTTCATGACAAATAGCACCTGCTTTACTTACCCAGGGGATAACCGGACTTTAATAGAACGCGCTAGAACCAACGTAAACTGACTTTCTGAGCAACACCTTCAAACATACGTTCACTTGCATGAGAAGTGAAGCCACATAAAATGTTCTTCGTCAGTCATATCCAGTAAGGCTTTAAGGCTGTAGTGAATGCAAACTGGCTACCCATATATATATATATATATATATATATATATATATATATATATATATTGTCATCCACAGACAGATCTGTTTCGCTGTATCACAGCTCATCAGTACGGTTAGACTCCGATTGCTACACAACCCAGACTCGAACCGATTTTGGCGTCAGTCGGCGAATCTACCCCTGGGCCACGGGGCGTTATATATATATATAATAAAAAATGCAAGAAGCTGTAAAAGTTTTGTTTAAAGGGTAGATTTAATGTTATTATTTTTATTATTATATATATTACTTGCTTCTTGAATGATACATTGAGCGTCCATAATGGTATTTGTGACGCTACACGTGTTTCGAATCTAAAGTTGACTCTCTTCAGGCAAATAAACTTCACATATAAGGATCCGTTTGCTTTTCTGATGGCCAAGGTATCATATATAAGTCGATAAGTCAGAAAGTCCATGGGTATGGGGTTGGATTTTTTCTACTCACACGTGAAATTTTCTTCTGGTATCTTCTTTGTCTGTGAGGAATATAAACCGTTTTCCTAGGGTCATCTCGGTTATTTTATTGATTTGGTATACTATTAGAATTTGCTGTGTGTGTATGTGTGTGTGTATGTGTGTGAGAGAGAGAGTTTTCTTTGACTTCGTGTGTGTGTGTATCGCGGGCGATTTATTGTAGAAATGATTAGCGCCAAAGTTGTTGTTTTCTCAGTGATTTTACTGATAAAATGTATTTTCGCAAGCAGGTTTTTTATTGCAAAGTGCTCGATATCGGGGTAGAGATAGAGCGATGATAAGCACAAAGACATTGTCACTTTAACTGAAGAGGTTCATACTGGAAATAAACACACATTAGCACAAAAATACCTAAACCCAACCATGACCCCAAAAATATATTGTCATGCGGCAAAGTACACCAACACGTAAATGAAAAGGTCAAACAAGTCAAATAGGTCAATAAAACAAAAATCCCTACACAAATTAAAATAAAAATATAATGCAAATAAACAAACACCACTCAGGCGTAGCCAAATATAATAAAATAAAAATAAATCAAATATCAGTACAATAAAAATAAAAAGGAAACATAAACAGAAATAAATTCGTCCAATCACTAACAAGACCACTCCCACAAAAATTACACTATATAATTAAGAAAAAAAATAAGGGTACCTACTAATAAACCAGCTGTAAAGAATGAGGAATTTATAACTTCGAAATCGGCAAGTAGCAGCTTAGTTAAAATGACAAATTATTTATGCTTATATATATATATATATATATATATATATATATATATATATATATATAAAATACATACACACACATACACACACACACATATATATATATATATATATATATATATATACAGTAGTCATCCACATACAAGCCTGCTTCGTTGCATCACAGCTCATCAGTGTGGCTAGGCACATAAACTTGCTTCCAGCCAGGATCGAGACTCGACTGATTTAATGTCGGTCGGAGTTCCTACTTTTTAAGGTATAGGCGCAAATTAGGGACGAGAAATTTTAACGTGTTATATATATATATATATATATATATATATATATATATATATATATACTGTGTGTACACACGTCAGTCACCGAGGGAACTCACTTCATTACTAAAGAGTATCTATCTATCTATCTATCTATCTATCCTATCTATCTATCTATCTATCTAGTGAGATAGATAGATAGATAGATAGATAGATAGATAGATAGATAGATAGATAGATAGATATCAATGAATATACATAGTGCTATACACGCAAGTACACGCAGTTATCTAATTCCTTTTCTGGTGTTAATGAAATAGTGCTAAGTCTAATTTTTTTAATCATTTCACCCCAAACAAGGCATTCCACAGGCATTATTGCGCATGGGGCTACGTAGGGGAAGGTAAAGAGAAAGAGTGGTTAGACATAGGGAATGTCAGGAGGAAAGTGATAAATGGGTAAGGATACCGAGGATGAGGGTTGGGCAGATGGGAAGAGTGTTTGATAGAATGAGAGCAAGTTAGTGTGTTAGGTGTCTATTGACCTTACATTTAAACTCCTGGAGACTGTAGCCGTCGGAGAAGCAATCGTGTGGAAGGGAATTCCACAGTCGGGAAGTGCGAGGAAAGAAACTGTTGGAGTAGAAGTTGGGGTTGCATTTTATCGGTTTCACTGTAAAAGGGTGGGATCTAGTTGCTAATCTAGTATCTCGTGCAAATTCGTGTCTAGGGGGCACCAGTGATCGAAGTTCATTGGAGCAGAAGCCGTGAAAGTATTTATCGAAGAAACACAGGGAAGCCACGTCGCGCCTGTGGGAGAGAGACTGCAGGCGGTCTGCCAAGTCGGTATCTATCACATTACAGACCCTCCTCTGTACCTTATCGAGAAGCCCGAGGAGAATAGCAGGAGCACCCGACCAGATATGGCAGCAGTATTCAATGCACGGGCGGATGGTACATTTATATATGTGCAGGATAGATTTAGACGGAAAAAAACTTCCGGGCCTTACAGAGAGAACCGACTTTCATAGCAGCGGATTTAGCAATGGATTAGATATAGTTATTCCATTTGAGGTCCGCTGAAAGTGTGAGACCAAGGAGGCGTAGTGTTTTACTCTCTGGGAGACAATCCTGGTCCATGCTAATGGGAGGTAGGTGCGATTGTCTATGATGGTTAATTGAGAGTAGCTTCGTTTTAGAAGCATTAAAATTTACGAGCCATTTCTTACCCTAGTCCACTATGGAATGGAGGTCTTTTTCAATCTCGGCTGCGAGGTTAGCTTTGACGCCTACGCCAGATTTTTGGTCGAGGCGAGAGTAAACTGTGGTGTCATCGGCGTACAAATCTACTTGGGATCTTATGGAATCAGGGAGATCATTAATGTATATCAGAAAGAGTGTAGGACCTAAGATGGATCCTTGGGGGACACCTGCGTTTGTATGGTAGTTCTGGGAGGCATATATGAATATACATATTATCCTACGTCTTTATTCACTATGAAATCATCAGGTGCTTATAATCAACCCCCTATTCCGGGATTTGAATGTTCGGTTCTCGCGTTGTTGGAATAGTAATAGAAATGTAATATATACTTAAGTAGGAGGAGGAGAAAGAGGAGGACCATGTTGAATAATATTAAACTATTAAATTCAGTTGTTTTTTAAGCGATATCATTAAACTATTTCTTTTTAAAATTTGATACTTTTCACCATGGTCTTCTTCCTTATATATATATATATATATATATATATATATATATATATATATATATATATATATATATATATATATATATATATAAGAAATGATTTGTTTGAACATTATTTTTTGATCGGTACTCGTATTTAAGTAGATATTCTGTTTATAATCAAACAGTATTATATATTTATTTCTACCTGCCTGATTATTTACGATGAATTTTTATCAGGAAAATGTGTGTTATTCTGCAGAAATTTTCAAACTTCATATAATTACGAAAAAATGGAAAAAAAAGCATTAAATAAAACCAAATGACCCTGAAGAGTGAAGACATGTAATAATGTTTGCACAAAACATCCAAGTCAGTATGACTCAAATAACCAGGCTCAAGTAAGTGACAAGCTTCACCGCAAATATATATATATATATATATATATATATATATATTTAATATATTTGCGGTGAAGCTTGTCATTTACTTTATATATATATATATATATATATATATATATATATATATATATATATTGTAAATTATGTTTTAGAACATGTACATAATTTTTCTATATATGTTCTCTTATGTACATGTTCTAAAACATAATTTATTATAAATATTCACAGCTCTATACATTTTATATCGACCCCTGTTTTAAATTAATGTTTTGGACGGTGAAAAAAATTATTTCTTCGTTCTGTACACACACGGATATATTGAGAAATTCTCCAATGATTCACTGATGGTCACTGAAACTGATTAGTGCCTTTTGCATTGAGATTGCTTATATATATATATATATATATATATATATATATATATATATATATATATTCAAAGCTCGGGTTACACAAATGTAGGTATAAAATGTTTAACATAATTCATCATGGATGTTTTCCTAGCGAATTCATCTCGTTGTGTAAGGTAAGATATAATTGCATTTTTCATTGTGATGTTGCGACAAAGATACAATGGAAAGCATGTTCTAAATGCGAACATTCTATTTTCCTGTCTAATAGTATATCTTTACATCGTTGACGAATCTCACCTGCTCTACCTGTACAATTCTAACATATATCTCTATTTAAGTTTTTAAATAAGGCGTGAGATGAAAGACTGAATAGGAAGTAGTGTCTTCGCTTTTAAAGGCAAATAATGTAGATAAATATTAGAAAACGAATTTTTGTAAAAGCCTATGTTCAAGAATATACAACGATATGAAATTTAAACTGATGGAAATTGGTCCATCTCATCTCGGCGGGGGTAATACACTTTTCATGTACATGTGCGTATATCAATGGAAGAAGGAAAAGGAGCTATGGAGAAGAATAAGTAGACAAAAAATAATGAAAAGAACCACGACATCATACACATGTGCACATACGCACACGTAATGACGTACACACATTCATATACATGGGTACATACACACACAAGCACACATATACACAGATAAAAATACGCATACATACAAACAATATGAGAAATCAACTTAACAGCAATAAAAAATAATATAAACAAACGAAATTGAGAAAATCAATAGACGATTGGTGATTTCGCCTGACGAGGGCATCGAAAGATTACACAAATATTCATTTTTTAAAATGTGGAGTAGAGATGGTGAATATTATATCAATCAGTAAAGAGAAAAATTCTATATTTGTAATCCTTACACTCACGTACACACACACAGACACACACACACACTCACACACATATATATATTGTATCATATTACGTCTACTTTTTAGCCGTATATATATATATATATATATATATATATATATATATATATTCTTTTTATGAGCCTAGTATATATATATATATATATATATGTGTGTGTGCGTGTGTGTGTGTGTGTGTGATACAATAATTAAAGAATTGTTAGGAAAAGTGTCTTTGATCCAACGTTTCACGTTAGGTTTTCTTAAGAGATCTGTTAATAAGACACGGATTTAACATTATTTAAAATTTAAAAAAATAACAACGATACAGTATGTTGACTGAGTTTTTATTTCATTAGTCAGAGATGTGTAAATTATAATAGAGCAAAAGGTTATCATTTTTAAATGTAGGAACACCATTCCCCTTTATATTTATGTGTGTCCCGTGTAATAAAAGCAATATATGTTTATCTTAATTGTAAGTGTGCATAAATGAGCTTTTTCATGTACATATGAGATTATAATGCATAATGTGTTAAGCGTATTCAAACAATACACGATAATATAAATTATATGTATAGGTAGACACCTGGGTAGTTTAATCTATGAAAGTGTGTTTATAAGTCGTTAACCTAAGTTTATGTGTGAATAAATTTTTGTTTTGGATCGTTGATGATGAAGCGAGATTTTTCTCACTGAAATAGGTATTCACGAAATGTAATTTTCGGAATTGATTGATATAATATACCTATTTGGCTGTGTAGAATAGATAATATTATTTACATCGAACCCTCCACCTGGATCATTGTTAATATATTTTTTTTAATCATTTCACCCCGAGCAAGGCGGAAACGCCATTGGTGTGCAGGGGGCTACATAAATGTAAAAAGATTAATTAGAAAAGAGTGAGGAGTACAAACTAGTTAGAAAGGAACAATAGAAAGCTGAGAAAGCATGTGCGATGACAGATACATAGGTGGAGAGAAAGGGTAGGTTATACAGGGGAGGGGAGAGAGCTAGAGGCCAGTGGTTAGTAGATGAGTATTGATTTGCATTTAAATTTCTGGAGGTTGTAGCCATCAGGAAAGCAAGAATACGGGAGCGAGTTCAACAGGCGGGAAGTGCGAGAGAAGAAGCTGGAGGAGTAGAATTGTCGTCTACATTTGGCTAACCTGACTGTGAATGGGTGGGACCCAGTTGCCAGTCTGGTTGCACGAGTAAACACCTGTTGAGGAGGCATCAGTGACTTAAGTTCGTCTGAGCAGAAGCCATGAAAGTATTTATAGAACAGACAAAGGGAGGCCACATTTCGACGATGGGAAAGTGGCTGCAGTCGAGTCGCCAGATCAGTACCTATCACATTACAGACTCTCCTTTGGAGCCTGTCAAGAACACTGAGGAGAACGGCAGGGGCACCTGACCATAAATGGCAGCAGTACTCCATGCACGGACGGATGGTTGACTTGTATATATGCAGGATGGATTCAGACGGAAAAAACATCCTGGATCGACATAGTGACACAACCTTCTTAGCAGTAGATGGATTCAATATAGTGGTTCCATTTGAGGTCTGAGGACAGGGCATGTCCGAGGAGGTGTAGTGTATTACTCTCCGGGAGAATCGCTTGGTCCATGCTTATGGGAGGCAGGAGAGGTTGTCTGTAATGGTTGACTGACAACAGCTTGGTCTTAGATGAATTGAAGTTGACAAGCCACTTCTTGCCCCAGTTCACCACAGAGTGTAGATCCCGCTCAAGGTAAGCAGCGAGATTATGTTTGTCTGCCATGACAGGTTTCTTACTGGTGCGGGAGTATATTGTGGTGTCATCTGCGTAGATGCCTACTTGGCACTTAATCTCATCTGGGAGGTCGTTGATGAAAATAAGGAAGAGCGTCGAGCCCAGGATAGAGCCCTGTGGGACACCAGCATTCGTGCTGTAGGACGAAGAAGCATGCCCATTCAGAACGACCTTCATTTTGCCGTTATTTCAGACAGATTGGATTAGGTCAAGCTGACGACCGGTAATACCATAACCGCGTAGTTTGCATAGGAGGCCAGAATCCCAATCCCTGTCGAAAGCCTTGGAGATGTCCAGAGCAACCGCGCGAGTCTCGTCAGACTCTTCAAGAGCCTGTAGCATGTACTCCGTTACGGTTGTTAGCAGGTCGGCCGTGGACCTGTCAAAGCGGAATCCATATTGCCTGTCGGAGAACAGTTTGTGGGCGGTGAGATGATGAACTATTTCAGCATTGATTATAGCCTCGAATACTTTCCCGAATTTCGGTAGAAGACTGATAGGGCGATAGTTGGATATACAGGATTGACTGAATTCTTAAATACAGGATTGACTGAAGAGAACTTCCAGCATGCAGGAAAGCAGGAAGCAGAAAGGCAGTAGTTAAATAGTTTAGAGAGGACAGGGGAATGTTCAGGAGCACACCTCTTAAGGACTCATTCCATCGTCTCCACACGCTTTGTGGGGGTCGAGTTTTGAAATTACTCTGGATACTATTGTCGGGGTAATATATACGTCGTGCAGTTTTATGAAATTAATATTAATAGGATCTGGTTTTGGGGATTTTACCTATATACACACCCTTTATTGGATTTAATATATATATATATTTGGTTTAGATATTTTCAACTGGACAGAATAGTTGGTTCGACTGGATACTGGCGCAACATCTCCCTTCTAGAAATTGACAAACGGCATGCAGTACTGTTTTTAATTGTCGTTGGAAGTGTCAATGCAAAAATGTTTTTGTGTGTCAACATGTGGGGAGTGCCGAGGGTCCCGAAAGAGCAGATTGAATTCAATGGAAACAACTAAAGTTTTTGAAGTGATCTGTAGTGGCTATTTTATTTCTCCATTGATCTCATCAAGTAGCGTCAGACACAACACGGAGGCTTACATCAGTTATTTCTGCCATAGTTTAAGTAATTCGATGCCTGCTGAAAACCGTATGTCTGGCAACAGTATTCTGCACCATGTCACACAAGCAAGAAATATCAACCATGGTTCTCAATCAATTTGTCCGACCACATTAACCCTCACATCAAGACACCATAACTTAACAAACGGCATCCCTTCGGTTATGTGTTAGAAGCAAATGAGAGAGCGATCAAAAAAAAAAACTCTTTGTAACATCAATAATTAACAGAAGGCAAGTATTGTGAAAAATTCACCAAATTAAACGGGGAAAACATCCAAGAAAGAAGTAGATTTCGAAGTCGTCTGGAGTCCTTGGTTTAAGCCAATGACAATTTTATTGAACAAATTTATTCCTTAATATTTCTAGATCTTTTGTGTAATTTTTGAAGATCTATCTGATAAAAGGATGTGCGTTGTGGTACAGTGGATATCGACTCGGAACGACAAATCGGAGAGCCGAGTTCGAATTCCACTTAAATCCCTTGCATTCACTTATGCACAAATACCCTTGGGAAAGGTATTAATCCGTCTCTTCCCTCCAGTTATGGACTAAATAATAGAACAGATTGGATTATATAGCCTTGACTGGCAGCTAGTCTAACGCAAAAAGCAATGGCATCCAAATGCGGGATAATCTTCTTCCCAGTCAGCCATGTCTCAAAAGTAAACATTATCTCCCAAAGCGTGTATTACGTATAGCTCTTAAATTACTGATCTGTTAAAATGAGATGTGAGTGTTATTTTCATGTTTGCGCAATTTTGACGACAATTCCTCAGTCACACCCTATATATATATATATATATATATATATATATATATATAAAGTGTGTGTTTGGGGGTGTATGTATGCGTATACATATTTATATATGTTTGTGTGGATATCTACTACCGGCCATATTTGTTTGGCCACCTCAGTTTTATAAAGAAAATTATTTATTTATTGCCTACTGGATAATCCTGAAAGAAAATAGAATGGTTCTTTGTTAATACTGCACAATAACATGAGCATCAAATGAACTGTTCCGGTGTCCAGTTTTTGTGCTCTCTTCCCCAAGCTAGTCTCCTCTTTTATTGGCTGGCCATAGCAAAGGCTTCTTAGCTGCCTTGTAAAATTTTGCAAGTAAAAATAACAACAAACTCATTCTATTTTTATTTAGAGTTATCCAGTTGGCAATAAATACTAAAAACTGGATGAAATACATCATTTAAAAAAACTGTGGTCGCCTAATAATTATGATCAGCAGTGTATATATGTACGTGGATGTGTCTTTTTGTGTGTATATATATATATATATATATCTGTGTATATATGCGTGTGTGAGAGTTTTTCTTTACACGTGTGTGTATATATATATATATTGAGAGAGAGAGATAGATATCAATGCATAAATGCGCAAGTGTACATATTTATAATGTGTAAATGATGTATGTGTGTGTAAAGTCTACGTATATAATTAAAAATATCAATATACATATATATATATATATATATGTGTGTGTGCAATTTGTTATATATTATATTATTTATATATTGTATATGCACTCAATATCAATGATCGAGCTGACATATTGATATAGATAGGTTTGAGTTTGTAATCCTGGGTTTCACGCTCTTGCGATCGTCAGACTAACTGATTAATTCTGTTTTTAAATTGGTTATACGTATATTGGTGTATTTTTGTGGAAGTGGGAGGAAAATTTGTCGTCATGACAGACGCAGACATATATACACATTTTTACACCCATTCACTTGCGCAAAGACACACACACGCGCGTTTGCCCACCAGGGCTCACACAAACATATATGAGAATCGTATGGGGCTCGTCATATATATGTATGTATGCCATTGCGCACATACATACGCATTCGGTTGGTGTATTCCAATAGTGTAGCGATGTCAACGTGCGGACAGTTGTCGATTTCTCGTACTTACATATGTGCGGATGATTGGATCTGTGTGATATTACCATCAAATATTTCTATCACTCTATTAGTTCATAATCATCATTAACGTGAATTACTCCTCTCTGCCTTAGTAAAATGAATACCACCACACATAAAAACTAACAAGCATTACAAATTAGAATTTATACCATTTACATATGCGCGATCACAAAAACAAATAGCTAATAACCGATTTAGAATAAAAAAATTATATATTATGCTTATATTATGATTGTTTTGTATATATATATATATATATATATATAATATATGTATGTTATTAGTCATACATATACAAGCCTGTATCAAAGATCATTATTTTGGCTACACATCAACTTGCTTCTACCCGGGAACGAAAGTCGACTGATTTAGTGTTAGCAGGATGCCTACTCCCTAAGTTATTGGTGCATGAAATGAGAAAGGAAGAAAATTTAGCCTGTTATATATATGCGGTGTATACACACGCCGGCCTCCGGGATAGCTCTATTCATTACTGAAAAGTAATGCGTAAATCGCAGAAGTGGTAGCTGTTTTTAGAATCTTCCGCTCTCGATTGTTCAGTCGTAATGAGAGCATAATTTTTTAGTCATTCACGTACAAGCTTGTTTCGTCATGAAAGTTTCTAAATTGATAAATTTAACAGGAATAAATTGGTTCGTCTTTTGCTAGGTTAGCACTCTTCCCCTGTCTTTTGAACATGAAAAAATGTTTATCCACTCTTTCCTGCTTAGTTTTTTTCGGTTATTTCTAAACTACGCTCATTCTTTTTTACTTCCATTAGCCCCTTGCTTCTTAGTGGATGATTGCCTTGATGGTTTGATAAAGAAAACCCCACATTTTTCATTAATATGTAATTGTGAACATTATGCGGCAGATTTTAGTGTATGTAAAATTATGATTTTTATTTATGTCAATTTTGAAAATTCCTAGCACCTGAAGAAGGCCAGAGCGCATAACGACCGAAACGTCGTAAAAATGGCAACGAAAGTGAGAAAAGTAGTCTAAATAATGTAAATAGTGTTCAAGAATAAAATTTGGCAAATAAAATTTTTCCTCAATCTGAATTCAATGCACTTACTTTCTCCATGAAATACATTCTAGAAAATACAAAGTAACCAAACCACAAAATTCCTCCCGAATAATGTCAATTTACCCGCTTTTTGTACCCTTGAATATATTTTCCTCTGCTTCCGTTCATTTCTCTTCCAAGTTTATTTCAAGCAGCTTTAGACAAGAGTCGAATTTGATATGTGCCTGGAGATGCCAGAAGAAATTTCCGCTCACTGCGAAAACCTTGTTTATCAAGTATATATCCATTTCCCCTGTAAGTCGAATGGGATTTGATTGTTTCAGTTTTCAGATCAGTGAATGAGAACATTATACAAGGATCTTCTTAAAGGCACAAGCACACACACACATCTATTACAATTTGAGATGTATAAAAAAGAGAGGGCAGAAAATGCGTGTCAAATATCAGATGATGTATTTCAGTTGGGGAAGATTATTTCTAGTAAATAAATGAAGAGATAAGAAAATTTGCTTTAAGCGTAAAAGCTGCTCTGTCATATCTTCTTTTCTGTATGGCAAGGAATTCTCGATAATTTTACAGATGTAGAATAGACAGGAAATGGCAGAAATGTCGTTTTATAGAGAAACGATAAAAATACGAGAAACATAATATGCTAGCAACTTTAAAAATGATAAGACATGGAATGTTAGTGTTGTGGATTCCGAATGAGGAACCGACAAAATAATAAACAAGAAAAACAGATATGGAGGTAGATAAGTAGATTATATTGAACGTAATATACAAACTGGAACGCAGGTTAGTCAATTCAGGAATGCTATTAGTAGAAATAAATATATAAATGTCTTGAAGTGTAATCGTTGGAAATAATATGTCCGGGTAACTTATTCTAGCTGGGTGGAGCTCAAAGTTAGTTTGGTCTTTGGGTAAAATCGTCGCTGAATATCCGTCAGCAACCGTTAATTATTGTACTGTCTCTATTCAAAACAAAGAGTGGTTGGTCCACTCAACCAAAACCAATGAAAAGGCATGTACTACAGCGCGACTTCTCCGTCGCCTACGAAAAACAAATATCACAAAAGAATTCGCCCGCGTTTCTTACAAAACAGAACATTAAGCGAACCTACATAATCATTTTTTTTTAGTGAAGATTTACCCGTCTTAATCTTTTTAGACCACTCACTACACAGTATCAAACCTAATACCGATGACGAACCAAAAGTAACTACTGATGTAACTTTCCATAAAACACGAAAACTTATTGGGACGAGTTTTCTTCAAACCTACTGCGCCTAAAACTGCAGCCCTTCTGGAATCGAGAGAATTTTGCTCCACGAAAAATTACAGCAAACATCGAACTGTCAGCTCTTGTTCACCTCTGAATGTGTTGCAGCGTAACCACTAATAAAATATATATCACAAGGAACGGTCTGGTCAGAAACTTGCTCTTTCCAGAAGAGCCCGTACTCATTGCAAAACTGCAAGTGTTGCTATGCACAATCATGCCACGCGATTAAACAACTAATTTTTAACGAAATTCGGAAAAATGTTTAAAGCCTCAGTGAGTACAAGTAAATCGCACCTGATGTCATCTCATCGTCATCAAATGGCAAAGTACTTTGCTATGATATTTCACTCTAACGCAACATTAGATTACGTAGACCGTTCCCTTTCTCGACACAGCCCTTCTCACCAGTCCCAATATCAAGAACATCTTTATCGCAGGCCGAATGTCTCAAGACTTTATCTGGAATTGTAGCTACTTGAGGATCAATTTTCAAAAGCTTTGAGCCGACAAAGTCTACAAGTCCAGATAAAACCCGAGTCGTTGTCTCTAAAAATATTTATCCACTATTTGAAGAAGAAAGGCTTTCCAAGTCTGTCGAAGGTGTCAAGTGTATGCCATTTTCGAGAATGTGGTGAACACTCATCCTCTTCTCAATATAGGTATATAAAACTCCTCAATGTTATTAGCATGCATTTTTGAAGCTTTTTTTATGAGCGTTTCACCCCGAACAAGACATGTCACTGCCACTACTGCGCAGGGGGCTACATAGAGTGGAGAAAGGATGGTTAAATATCAGAGGCTGGGTGATAGGCGGGTAAGGATACCGAGAATGGTTAAATATAGGAAATGTCAGAGGGTGGGTGATAGGCGGGTAAGGATACCGAGAAAGAGGGTTGGGTAGATGAGAGTTTTCTGAGAATAATTGAGAGTTAGTGTGATAGGAGGTGTCTATTGACCCTACATTTAAACAGCTGGGGATTGACGGGAAAGTAGACTTGTGGAAGGGACTTTACATTTAAATTCTTAGAGATTGGAGCTGTCGGGAAAGCAAGTGAATAGAAGAGAATTCCAAAGGCGGGAAGTGCAAGAAAAGAAGCTAATGGAGTAGAATTCGCTTTTTATTGATTCGTCAGTAAATGAGTGGGACCTAGTTGCTAATCTTGTCGCTCGAGTAAATATATATATATATATATATATATATATATATATATAGGAGGGACCAGTGATCTAAGTTCATCAGAGCAGAAGCCGTGAATGTATTCGTGGAAGGGACACAGGGAAGCCACAGTGCACCGGTGAGAAAGTGACTGTATCTGAGTTGCCAAGTCGGGATCGATCACATTACAGATTCTCCGTTGGATTTGGTCAAGGACATCTAGGTTGATAGAAGGATTAAAATTTTGTCAAGTGATAATTAGCGGACTGAAGATCATAAAATCCTGTGAGTTGTATATTTGTCTATGTCGGTGAGCTTCTGCAGTGTTATCTTGACTATACCTGGCCGAACATCACCAGAATGTGACCTCGTCGATTGAACAGTGCCGGTTGCATTTTGCTTATATGACTGGACATTTTATCAAGTTGCTGGCTATAAACGTCAGCAGTGGAATTTCAAAAAGTTCTAATGAGGAACAACCAGGCAGTTAGCATAAACATCTATTGAAACTATTTTGGTTTGGGAATGCGGACAGATCGTTTTCAACTATCTTAAATGATCTATTTTTTATCTCAAGTGAGATCACTATTTTCGATCAAGAAACGGTTCATTACAATTTCGCAAATGTAGAACCGAACACGATTCAAAACGTCGAACTCTTTGACTTTCCCTGATTTTATGTGGAACCCATTTATCGAACTTTTGCACCTTGCCAATTTTCTTGAGATGTTCCGATATTGTTGAATTGCTGAGATCCATTATCTAAGACATTTCTCTGACACTTTGACGTTGGGTTTGCTCGACTTTTGTCCTCATAGGTTGATTGTCAATTGCAGGTTGACGTCGTTTACAACCTTGATCTTCAAGACTCGTGTCCCCTTGTCGAACTTCAGAAGCCAGAGCCATGCTGTCTGTTTGCTAGTGGAACCTTCAACCCTCTGTTAATGTTGGAAAGAGTTTGAGAAGCAGTATGACAGAACCCATGCAAAAATAGCTAACGCATAAGTTATATGTTTCTTGTCCATTCAGGTTTTATGATGTTTAACAGAAATTCTGTGTGTTACAATCTACATGACATGTTATCGTCGCTTTCTTCTTCTTCTTTGAACGCATTATTGCTGGCGTGAAATAGAGTATCCATTACATTTCCATTCACACTACTCGAGATATTGAGCAATTTTATCCATAAAAATAGCATAGATAAATAATATACTATAATAAACTGATATATATATATATATATATATATATATATATATATATATATATATGTGTGTGTGTGTGTGTGTGTGTGTATTCGAATGAGTGTGTCTCTTTTCAGATAGTGGTAACAAACAGATAGTGTATCCGTAGAGTAACAAAATGCGTTTTGTCTTCTAAGGGACTTTATCAAGGCAATATAGGATATATTTTGTTTGATTTGTTTACATGCAAAATCGAGGATGTCAAAGGTTTATCAAGACTTTTAAATTTGGGAATGTTCATGAATGTTAATCAGGTGATTAAAAGAACAGTCAAAAGCCGTGCAGGACACGAATTGTCATAATTCAAAGTCTGGCAAAAAGTAAGCTCGTAATATTCAAAATTCTTTTCTTTTTTTTTTTGGTAAATTGTTTAGATTGTGATAGAATTGCTATGGCGTGAGAGAGAAGTACTGAAAGCCTTGATAAATTAATGATATCATAGTTTTTACATATAAAAACATGCAACAAAAATAAATCTTACATTGCCTTGATAAAGTCCCTCAGAGGACGAAAGGCGACGACTAATAATAGTGTCTTTGCTTATCGTTTTATTAATTTATATATATATATATATATATATATATATATATATATATATATATATATATATAAGTTATCAAAAATCGCATGAAGACACCACTCATGGCAGAAACCTAGGTAGCGTAATAACTCGTTTAAAAATGGGAAATATGCAAAAGTATTTAACACTTTTTAATACAAATGTACAGTGGTCTAACCCTATTATAATCAAAAACTAAGTATTAAACAATCAATATATATATTGATTGTTTAAATGAACCAACTGGAGCGTTGCGCACTCAGCACTTGCCATTCATACGCCTTCTTTACGAGATATATTGATGATATACTCATCCTTACTTCTTCACGCGACGAGGCAAGTAGAATGGCAGCGACGTTCAACAGAATGGACGGTAAAATTAATTTCACAATCGAGCACCCCGATGCCAGTGGATGCCTATCACTGCAAGCTTAAAATATCGGTTAGAGGTGAAGTTCACACCGATTTCTACAAAAAGCTTGCCAGTAGGGATATATTTGTCCACTACCGATCAGCCATCCCTCTCAGCGCTAAGACCGACTACATCAATAACGAACTCGCACGTATCTGAAAGAAATGCAGCAAAGGCGAACACGTTAAAACCCACACAGCACTCTTCAAGAAAACACTGGTGACTAACGGTTACCCACATTCCATTGTTTATCGTCTAGAACGTAAGGGTAGGTGGGGCCCAAGGCTCCACACCCTATCTAACACCTGCTTCCTGAGGTTACCACACTTCAGCGAATACATAACATCAAAAATACGTCGAGCTATCCGCAGAGAGGGATTAAACATACAGTTGGCACAGTACGGCCCCACTCTTCGGAGACACCTCAACCCCAACCACAGAACAAACAACAACACCGCATGCACACTAACTAAATGCCCTATTGCAGGCACCGGTATATGCCACCAGGTATATGTCGTATACCGCATACAATGCACCAAATGCGACGCATTCTATGTCAGCAACACTACAAGACATCTACACATTAAGATAATAGAACATTTACACATGCAAGCGTCGTCATTCCAAAAACATTTTTAAAAATGCAAAAATAAGGACAAAACCATAACCGTTAATATCTTGGCTAAGGAACGCAACATAGGTAACCTACGCATTAAACTGTCCCTAATTATATCTAAATTACAACCGCCAATTAATAGGCGCCAAGAATTAAACCTAGATTACGTAACAGTATAGATAACACCAAGACGCACGCAACATGCACTTAACACAACAGCAAAGGTCACACACACACGCAATCAGTAACAATAACCACACACACAATTCTTCCTCTCTTTATAACAAACCGCTAACCAGGCTAAAGCACACACGCACACACACACACACACACACACACACACACACACACACACACACACAGATAAATAAAATAAGGTAGATTTAATTACAATACTACACATAGCCTATACACACAGAAAAAATAGTTACAATAACCACGCTAACATATTTTATCCTCCCCCGGGCTGTAGTAGCAGAGGTACCAGGACAGAACACACACACACACACGCACACGCACGCACACACACACACACAGATATATATACAAAATAAAGTAAATTCAATTACAGTACACACAACGAGCAAACACCACCAGATAAATTAGATAGATAAGACAACGGCAATGAAACTGATATTCTTTGACCCGGTCAAAGTCACATCAACTCCCAGATCCTACGAACTGATTCCATCAGACCAATAAAACTCCAACTTGAATACACACACATGCACACTCACTCACACACACACACACACACACACACACACACACACACACACACCATTAGACCATAAAATAAAAATACAACTAGAACACACACACACACACACACACACACACACACACACACATACACGTACACACGTACAGCAGCAGTCGATAAAGCCAGCCATTCATAGATGGACAGCTAAAAAGCACGGTCATTCTAAGGATTTCTCTGCCATTCTGATGATCAGATTATAGTCTCGAAATATAATAATAAACAGGTCAAACAAACACCTCCCGACCTTCCTTTATTTCATTCAACGCATTGTGACAGCCTTCAAGACATAACACATACAATATATATATATATATAGTAATCCGCAGACAGATCTGTTCGCTGTATCACAGCTTCTCAGTACGGTTAGACATCCAATTACTTCTAGCCTGGATTTCTACCTCTAAGCTATGGTTGACTCCCGGTACAGAAAGGCGGATTTTAGAAAGTTATATACAATGTAAACACACGCCAGTAGCCGAAAGTGTTCAAATTCATTACTGGACGACCGATTCGTGGATGCGTGAGTAGCTACTGTTTTTTGCAAAGACTACCATTCCTCAATAGTGCTCAATCGGGTTTGTGAGTGCGCAAATAGTCATCCGCAGAAAGATCTGTTTCGCTGTATCATAGCTCATTTGTATGATTAGACATCCGATTGCTTCTAGCTAGGATTGAAACCCGACCGAATTTATATCAGTCGGTGATTCTAGCTCTAAGCTATGGGCTGTCTGTACAGGAAAGCGGACTTTACGTTTGATATACTTCATTTTACAAAGTACAGGACAAAGAGTTGTTAGAGCTGCTCAGCAACCGTAACATATTCGTGAAATAGCGTATACTGGCAGCAAACCACCTGCATACAGACAGGAAATGAGTTCAGCGGATATACGAAAATAAAAAGGAGTGTGAGACAAGGATGTGTCTTCTCACCTGATTTACTTAATTATAGAGAGGGGCAGTTCGGAGAGAACTACAAGTCCTGCCTGATTTCGATATTGGCGGCCACAATTTTAACAATATAAGATATGCAGATGGCAAAGTGCTGATAGCTGACATGGAAAGGAATTTACAAAAGCTCTTACAGAATGTAGCAATGGGAAGAAAGTAGCATAGACTAAGCATAAACTACAAGAATACTGAATGCATGGTCATCAGTAAGGTGTGGAGACCAGATCGCAGATTGGAGAATCAAGCAGGTACAGAAATTTAAATACATTGGAAATGTCCTATCAGAGGACAGCAAATGCGATACTGAAATACGAAGGTGTATTGGTGTTGTGGATTCTTGTTATGAAAACCACACAATATAATAATAACAAAAACAGAAAAATATGAGTATATTGAATAAAAGATATACAAACTGTACACGGTTAGTAAATTCAGGAATACTTGTTAGTAGGAGTCAAATATATACAAGAACTAAGTCCGAGTAATAGTCTATATTCTTGCTGACCAACGAGTGACGGTTCACTACTCTGACAAACACCAACTCTAACAGCAACAACAGACAACTACTGTTCTCTGTAGGAAGGATTATCTGTAGACCACGGAAGAGTCCATGGAGTGCGTGAAAAGGGTTGACTCCCCAACAGTCGGTATGGACAAGGAAGCATTCCAAAAACTGAGTATACTATTGAGAGACAGGAACATTTGGCTGGAAACAAAGAAAAGAGTATTAGATTGTCTCGTGATGTCTGTTTTCCTATATGGTAACGAATACTGTACAATCTCCTCAAAGATTAAGGAGAGCCTCGTGGTTAAACAGAAAGATGCTGAGAATACAATATACCGAAACTTTGGGCAACAAAGAGGCTTTGGAGAAAATAGAAACAAAAAAAGAACCTTATATTTAACAAGAAAAGAACTAATTAGACTTGCTGGGACACGTAATAAGGGAGGTAGATTAGGAGAATCTGATACTCACAAGAGATAGACAGAAAGAGAGATAAGGGAAAAGCGCGCGTGACAATTGATGATTTTAAGCAAATGGGTAGCAAAGCAGAGTTTGGGAGAAATAACAAAACAAAATATATTAAGAGCTACAATGGACAGGAAGATGTGGTGGGCAATAATCACCTATGCCTTAAAGGGACAACGCACATAATAGAAAAAGAAACTATATACTTACTTGTTGATAATGGGTGAATAGATATCCCTCTTTTAAACTTTGTAGATAATGTAAGTTGACATGGGCGCATTTCCATTATTGAACACTCTGGAATGCCCAGATCGGTAGATGTCAAATACACTTTAAACGAAACGGGGATGCTTACTCCAAACAATGTGTATATACTAAATATAATTTTATACCAGTAAGATTCGAACCCGATGACTATTTGCGCTAAACCGCAGGCGGTTTGCATATACACACGCGTACATAACAAAGAAATTTCAAAAATTGAAAATTAAATTAAAAAAAAATTATAATGTAAAATCATATTTTGAAATATAACTTTTTAATAGTGTACAAAAGCTTTAAAGTGTTTTAATTAAGAACCTATTTAATATCATAGTTTAAATGAAAAGATTGGAGTGGATAGACTGAACTTAATTGGAGTAGATAGACTGAACTATCGCCCGGTTCACACTCTACCCACCTCTCTTGAACAGGTGTAGAGACTCAGCCCTTGTTCCCTGTTTAGGATGTGGTTTCCGGCTTTCTCTTTTCCAATCTTTCCACTTTTCTCTTTTGTTAATTTTTTTTCTTTCAGTTGGAATAGATAGACTGAACTATCGCCCGGTTCACACTCCACCCACGTCTATTGAACAGGTTAAGAGGCTCATCCCTTGTCCCCTGTTTAGGATGTGGTTTCCGGCTGTCTCTTTTCCAATCTTTTCACTTTCTGTTTTGTTTATTTTTTGTCAGTTGGAATAGATAGACTGAACTATCAGCCGGTTCACACTCCACCCACGTCTATTGAACAGGTGTAGAGGCACATCCCTTGTTCCCTGCTTAGGACGTAGTTTATGGATTTCTCTTTTCCAATCTATTCACGCTTACGTAGCTCCCTGCACACCAGTGGCCTTACCGCCTTGCTTGAGGTGATGTGATTAAAAAAAAAAAAATAAAATAAAATCAGTGAGGAAGAAAAATGCATGAAAGAAAAAATGGTACAGGCAAGCCTAGAAAGCTATCAATGATGTTAAAAATCAACCTTGAATGGATTAAAATCATTTAAAAATATTTATTCTACTCATCCACAGGAGCGAGATGTGACACAAGGTCTTTTTTAACGTGGGGAGTCCGACCGCGTACAGACGGGCTAAGAAACAAAAATTCCCCAGTCCCCGCAACTGTCGGTTGCGCTGGCCCCGGTGAGGAGCACATGGTCCACTCCTTTGGTGCAATGGGGTGACGCGGCCGCAGAACACTTTTTCCCGGGATCTGGTATCTACTCAGTGTGAATTTTCTCAGATGCCTCTCTGCCCTCGGACAGAATTACAACTGAGCCGCACTCTGTTTCGAGAACAGAGACGCAACTGAGAGATAATTTTTGGTCTATACCCGACACAAGATGTGCCAGGTAAGTAAACATATAAAGTAAACCCCGTCACCGTATACCACAACTGTGTTCATCAAAATTGCGTAAATATAGAAAATTCATTAGATTTACATACATGAGCAATTATATATTGACTCAACATGTTAATATTTAAGAGGAGGCTGACGACCTCATCACGTTTATATACCGATTCTCATATAAGAACCGAAATTAAGCACACCAAGCCTGGTTAGTAACTAGATTAGTGACTAATTATAAAGTTATTTACTGTATCCTTGAATATACGGTGGTGTAATAGTTAATGGGTCGCAATTGCTAACTGAAGAGCTGAATTTTAATTCGGCTAAATACTCTTAGGAAAGGTATGAATCCACCTCTTCTTTCCCTAGCTATGGATGAATTAAATAACTTGTATCACTATGTGTTAATTAGTTTACTTATATCACTAAACTATTATTATCTTTAAAAATATAAAAAATATTTCCTAGCAATATATAATCTCTGAACAGTTGATAAACCGTAAAAAATGAATAAATATATACAGGGTGACCAAAAAAAAAATGGGAACGTTTTACAAATCTAATAAAACCAAGAATAATGAAAGAAAAATATTTCATTAAAAAAATTGAAATTTTAAAACATGCCATTTAAGAAACAATGATGGAATTTTCATTTTTTTAAAAACAACGTCCTGTAGATGTCGTCTTCCTATACAAATGCATTCTTGAAATCTGCTGATAACATTTCTCATTGACCGCTGCAACATATCAGCTGGGATACTGTGAATTTCA
Source organism: Ascarosepion bandense (assembly GCA_037127315.1). Lineage (NCBI taxonomy): Eukaryota > Metazoa > Mollusca > Cephalopoda > Sepiida > Sepiidae > Ascarosepion > Ascarosepion bandense. The sequence continues at coordinate 3,010,754 of JBBBDQ010000860.1, read as the reverse complement.
TCCTGAATTCTCTATTTTAACATCCAGAGTTCTTGGTCGAGTCTTGAGATGGCTCCACAAGAAAAAGATCACAAACAGACAAATCTGGCGATCTAGGGGGCCATGGAACATTACCGAATCTTGAGATCACACGGTTACCGAAAAATTCTGGCACAGAATCATGTCCCTCCACCCTGTTAAAACCTATTTTCTTGAATGTGTGAAAAATTGTTCAATTCAGGTGTCTCCACGTAACGATTCGCACTGACAGTTACTCAGACCCCCTATTCATTTTCAAAAATATAAGGTCCAATGATCCCATGTAATGAGACAGCACACCAGGCTGTCAACTTACTAGCGTGTAAGGGACGCTCATGTACTTCATTAGGATTTGTGACTGCACAGTAACAATAGTTCTGCTTATTCACGTAACCTGTGAGATGAAATTGGACCTCATATGACTTCCATAACTTGCTTAGAAATTCATTTTAATTCATGGTTACTGAAATGACAGAGTGTTTACTTCATGAGTCGACTGCTTCGCAGTGTTGCTCATGTCTGCCAATACACACTTATAAAATTCCCGTTTTTTGGGTCACCCTGTATTTTAAAGTGATATGGTTAATATTTAATAGTAAATGATGTCTTTACAGCAACAACAAAAAAAGAGAGATACTGATAGAAATATAAACTGTGTTTATTAAAAATAAATACAATTGATAATTAAAGAAAATGAAAATCACGACGTTAGAAAAGGAATGGGAACAGGTTTGTCATAATTTTATTTCATGAATATAATGAAAAATTACGAGAAAAATATATAAATGCGTAAAGGCTAATTAGAGGTTCAATGCTGAAAATTGGAATATAATGTTCATTTTATATTCTGAATCTTATCCTTTGTTTATAAATCATTAACTGTCTGTCTGTCTGTCTGTCTTTTTACGTTTACTGAAAGAGTAATGGTCCACGTCATTTTGATCTAATTAAAACATTTCCCTTTTGTTCATGTCAAAAAGTAATTACAGTTGCTTGTTTCTAGAGAGGAAAGTGGGCAGAAAAAACGTGGTGGGGTTTTGGCAGGAAATAGCGAAGGAGAAGAAGGGAATTATCTGAAAGACACACCGGAAGAAGATAAATGAAAAATGAGAAGCAAACACGCAAAGAATAAACATTAACAATAAAAATTAGCCAATGGAAACTAGTGTGTACGTGAGGAAGATGGCGAGGAAAGAAATGGCGGTCAGAAATGGATAATGAAAAAAGAAATCACGATTTTAAAATATTTGACGATAATCAATTATTTAAAATCAAATTGAAGTCAATGAAAAATAGAACAAGAATTAACCATTTGTCAGCGAAATGACCAGCCTAAAATTGCGATACATGAATTTGAGACACCAATACCAATGAAGCATAAATAATAAAACATTCAGAAAGAAGTGAGGCAATAGTTGAAAACTGGTGATGACTGAAAAATGTGTAAATAATTTCGTCAATCCCCTCGTTAGATGTTCTTCTTTGAAAAGTACGATAACATGATGCTCAAAATTAGTGAATTGTTTAGAAATTTACGAATGATGTCTGCCAATTTCCTTTAAAGGAAGAGCGTCAAGATGGAACAGAAATCAAAAAAAGAAACAATCAGAGTTAAAAATTGACTTAAAACTCAAATGTTTATTGAAGGTTATGAATATTTAAGAAATTTATTCAAGGTCAATTATTCATGAATGATAAAAGATGCGATAATAATTTTCCATTTTTATTACTAGGCACTCTGTAGTTAGTTATTTAAAAGAGAGGACGGGAAATGCTTAAAAAGCCTAAACGAATTGCGATGGATGCTTTAGCAAAATTGAAGAAAATATTTAAGAAACTGGTAAAATATCATAAAGGACAGACAAATGTACTAAACTTATATGGAATACGAGTGGACTTGTGCTGTCAAAAATGACAGGAAAAATATTTATATCGATACCCCGTCTAAAATAACGGCAACATGTATATTGGTATACCTACTATTGATTATCGTATATTAAGAGATAAGAAAAAAACTACAAAACCCTGACAACAAAAACAAAAAAATATTTTTTAAAAAATGACAGGAAGTAATATATATATATATATATATATATATATATATATATATATATATCAACTTATTATAAATGGAAATTTGTCTGTGTGTGTATGTGTGTGTGTGTCTCTGTCTGTGTGTCCATTACCTATAGACTCCAAAATGGCTGTACCAATTTTTTGGAAGATTTACGCAGTTGTACTATAAGCGTCTGCGAGTGTTATTAGCTAGGTTTTGTGTCAAGGTACCCCCGATAAATATCAAAAATCGTTAATAAAAAAATCGGGATATAGAAAGAGTGGTCTGATTTTAATCAAATTTGATACACCCATAAACAAAAACATAAGAAACGATATTCACAACATTCAAGGTTGCAGTTCCATCCTTGAATGACATATTCGACTCCGATATTGGAAATCGATACACCGATATCCTACCGGGATCAAAATCAGATTTTCAGCCCTTTATTTTAGTTTTTGCTTCGGGTTTGGCTCTAAGTAGATATAATTGTAGTTCTTAGTTTCAGCCATGATACCATTTACTCAGAGGAATTATTTAGCCTTCAAAATTAAGTTTAAGACAAAAAATCTTATTTGATATCAATACCAGGAAATCAAAATTTGACTTACATCCATTCATTTTTCTTTCAGTCTAAGATTTCGCTTTACTTAGAAACAACTATTGCTTTTTAGTCTTTCCTGCCAACGTCCAAAGAGTTTGAGCTCCAAGACCATGGATTAGTTTTAAAGCTTTCATTACAACCGAGCAACGCCGGGTTATACTGCTAGTATATATATATATATATATAATAATTTATAATAGAGAATGAACTGAGCCGACGCTGCCTCGCTATTGTCGTCTCTCCTAGAGCTTGACAGGTTATATATATAACGATCTTCATAATAATACGATTTTTCTTCGATATGGCGTGAACTCTGCGCAATATCAGAAAATCCGCAGAAATTAAAGAACATTTTCCATTCTTTTACTGACTGTGGGGAACTTCGGCGTGGTGTAATGGTTCGCATGCTTGATTCGTTAGCACAATTTATGACTGAGTTGTGAGTTAGATCCTCGTTGTGTACTCTATAATTTTGACCTTGTGCGGCATCTAAGCTACGCTAAGAAAATTACAATCTCATAACCAGTTAAAGCAAGCTTAGTACCCAGTAGTTTCCTGCTATTTAACCCATAACTTTCCCAAGGGTATTTGCGCGCAAGTGAATACAATGGATTCAACTGGAATTCGAACTCGGCTCCCCGGTTTCTCGTTCCGAGCCGATATCCACTGTACCACAACGCACATCCTGATAAATCAATTGATAACCTTCTTAAAAGTATTTGAGCGTAAGCGAATGCAACGAATTCAACTTAAATTCGAATTCGGTTCTCCGATTTCTCATTTCGAGCTGATATCAGCAGCAGTACAAAAATAGAATCATAAAAGTAAGATAAACTATTCAATAGATAAGAAGTGATTTTAACAGAGAACGGAAGATTAAAATCCGAAGGTGAATTGAAATTGAAAAATATCTTTCAAAACCTAAGCCAAGTATTAAGAAAGAGAAATATTTCGATAGAAAGAAAAAGAAAACCTTATTGAACTCTTATATAATATTAATCTCTTTATAGGCCCCTGTGCGTTGTGGTTCAATGGATATCGACTCGAAAACTTCAATTGAATTCACTTAGGCGCTATTAACATCGAGGACGGTTTAAATCCGTCGCTTCTCCTTCCAGCTATAGTTTAAAAAGCAGGGTAGATAGGGTACTACAGCCTTGGTTGGCAACCAGTCTACCGCAGAATATATTGGCAACCTACTGCGGGAAATGGATGTGCGCTGTCGTACAGTGGACATCGGCTCGGAACGAGAAGCCGGGGAGCCGAGTTTGAATTCCAGTTGAATCCATTGTATTCACTTACGCGCAAATGCCCTTGGGAAAGATATTAATCCGTCTCTTCCTTCCAGTTATGGGTTAAATAGCAGGACAGATTGGGTTCTATAGCCTTGGTCGGCAACCAGTCTACCGCAGAAAGAAATGGCGACCTACTGCGGGATAATATTCTGCCTAGTCAGTCATCGTCCAAGCGTGTATCACGTATGGCACCTAACTGACTGACTGACTGCGAGAATATCTTTTGCCCAGTCAGTCATGTCTTTTTTTAGACATTATCGCCCAATCGTGTATCATGTATGACACTTAACTGATTGATATACCCCTGAATGCTGATCAATTTCATTGCAGGTGAAGATGAGACGTGTGAGAGAAAAAATGTGGTTCTATGGAAGGATGCTACGGATATTGGAAACCCATTACGTGAACAATGAGGAATTTTGGAGGAAAATGGTAAACAAAGACATACGGTTATATTTGAACCAACAATATGAAATTTTTATGTCCCGGCACAGGGATGTGCGTTGTGGTGCAGTGGATAGCGGCTGGGAAAGAGAAATCGGACAGCCGAGTTCCTATTCTATTCACTTACGCGCAAATACCCTTGGGAAAGGTATTAATTAGTCTCTTTCAGCCAGTTATGGGTTAAATAATAGGACGGATTGGGTTCTATAGCCTTTGCTGGCAACCAGTCTACCGCTGAAAGTAATTGCAACCTTCTGCGGGATAATCTTCTGCCCAGTCAGCCATGTCTCTTTCGAGACATGAACGCCCAATCGTGTCTCACGTATTGCACTTAAATGACACAAGGAAAACAAGGCTTGTAAAATATGACATTCACAATATAGCTTAATGTTAAGTAAGACAGAAAAAAATCTATTTACCAAATTGTGCAAATACTTGGAAGAACAGAGACTAGGATAGATGGCAAAAAGAAGATCAACAAATGATAAAACGTTCTTCTCGAAAGATTGTCCTCGCCTTTATAGTTATAGATGGCAGCATCGATACAAAGCCACAGATGAGAAGCATCTATAAATGAAAACATAATAAATATAAAAAAGTTCGAACAATCAGAATAAAACAAAGTTATCGTCTTATAGAAAAAATTTAAAAAATGAAACACACTAGTACAAATCAGCCATGAAAATAATCTAAGATTAGATGTAAAGGCTCCAGAAACACACCATTAAAAGGTCTCTGTTGCGGTCGATATCGGCTTTGCATGAACAAGAATTGCTATAATCTAGTGGTCGTGAGATCAATACCTACATCCTGAAGTTAAGCATTAGGTCAATAATAATAGGCTAGTAGAAGATATAAATATTTTTAAAAATAAACGGGGCTTCTACTCAAATACAGGTATCCACGGAAAATTTATATATATATATATTTCATTTGTAAACGAGTTATTACGCGATCTAAGTTTCGACGATGAGTAGTGTTTCAGGCGATTTGCAACAACTGATTTGACCATTTACCTTTTTTAAGAACGCTCACGTAACTGTCAGTTTTTTTTAACGGTCACGTGGCTGGGATTTTTTGGACGTGCAATTTTTAAAATTACAAGACACAAAACAAAAAAAAACGGTAAAATAAGTTATTGCAAATTGTCCGAAGACACCACTCATGGTAGAAACCTAGGTCGTGTAATAACTCAATTACAAATTGAAAATATTCAAAAGTTCTACAATATAATTACATTGAATAATTTTAAATACAAATGTTCACTGGTTTAATTTTTTTATGACCAAAAACTTAGTAATTTAACAATCAATGCATATGAAATAATTTGTTTTAACATTATTTTTTATCAATATTTGTATTTAATTAGATATTCTGTTTATAATCAAATAGTACATATATGTATTTCTAGCGGCTAGACTATTCACGATAAATTTTTGCTACGAAAATGCGTGTCATTCGAACCTACGACCCCTATTCACATAGGTGTAACCACCTCGTGATTTGGCGCGGTTTAGACTTCTCGACCACGAACGAGGATCAATCTGAACGCAGTCAAATTAAGCCTATAACACAATCTTCGAATTCATGGTGAAACCATCTTTGCTCTGAAATGTATCGTAATGTCAACAAATGTAAACATGTTACGGAAATTAACGAGACTTGGTTAGAAACAACAGACAAGATGAAATGATTTGTTTGAACATTATTTTTAATTGATACTCGTATTTAAGTAGATATGATGTTCATATAAATCATTTGAAATTGTCGGGTGTTTATAACCAAGTTTCGTTAATCTTCGTTAATTTCAGTCATATATATATATATATATATATATATATATATATATATATATGCGTGTGTGTGGGGGGGGTATTTTAGAACATCCATGAATTATAAAACTGAGCCGATGTGGACTTTCGATTAAAAAATTAATTTAAATTAAACGAAGAGAAGATGAGCTTTCTTTTTAAAAAAAAAGAGATCATTATTTACTGTGTTGTTCGTGTTCAAACGGCGGATTCAGGTTCGATTCTACGCTAGAGAAAATCATTTCTTTACTAGCTGTTTCTCTATTTTCTCCATCTCTCTTCCTTCTCATCCTCTCTCTCTCTCTCTCTCTCTTTCTCTCTCTATATCTGTAGGACAAAGGCTTTGAACCAACGCTTCCTATGATGACCATCTCTATGCTGTTCGTTGTTATATTCCATTAATAATCCTGTTATTTTGGCCTTTTGATTATAGTGGCTCATTTATTCCACCTGTGGCCATTAATTTCTTTTGAGCATGATGATGCCCTTCCCAATGATTTCAATCAGGCTGACTTGAGAGATTCATCTTCATTTTGCATGCATTGTAGCCCATCCAGCTTAATTATGGATTTACACAATTTTGATTTCTATTGACCTTGGGTGCCAAACCAGCAGAAAACTTGTTCCTCGTAGGATTTTGTTCGAACGCTAGCCCGAAGATGGCAATAAGTCATAATCCTCACGGCACAAGGCGGCCGGAGTAATTAATTATGTAAGGAAGAAGAATTTACATGTGGGACTAATTATAGTAAAGTTAAGTGGGGGCTCAAATCACAATATTGAGGCAGAATCAGAGAGAATGTCGTAAGTACTATAAGGAAAAAGTGAAGGGATTGGAAGCTGTTTAATCGTTAAACAAATTTTATTGGCTTATTTACTGTAAGTAAGCATAAGCGTTGTATATTTCTACGATTATATAAATGGTATTTGGCAAACATAGATAAACTTGATCAGATAAGACAGAATGTGAAAAAGACGTTTTTTTCCTCATGATATCCCTTTTTTAACTACCTTCCCTGATCGGCAATGTATACTGTTTTAAAAAATGATGATTAAAATTGCAATAAAATTTAAACATAGTAAAGGGTGTCTAAAAACTTTTCTTTGATCTTGAGAAATGGAACAAAAAAATAAAAACACTATTTAATTGTTTATTGGAATTCTTGGAAAAACAATGGTGAATTATCTATCAATTCCAACTTAAGGAAACAATCAACGAGGATTTTCTTATAGTTGGTTCACATATATTAATAATTTAGTAAATGTTTATAAATTTGTGAATAAAATATTGTTTTCGTATTTATTTATTTATACTAGAAGTAGTAAATGATAACTGCTGTATTCATTTTTAGAATGCTGTAGATATAAAGTCATTTTAATCAAGAAACAATCTAATAATTAATGTTTAATATTTTAATTATATTTTCGTTATAAATTTTCAAGTGCAAAAGTGCAATTTGGAACAGTGTATAAATTAGCTAGCTTAACTCTCTAGATCAATTACGACTGAAAAGTAAGTTTAATCCTCACTAGGTGCAAGATAATTTCGACCTTGTGCCACATCTAAACTACACTTACAATATTATGAGTTAATCAGTAAGATTTGATGAGCCTTAAAATCAAAATCAATAAAAAATTTACTACAACAATGATAACCACTATTTATTGCTTATTGGAATTCTTAGTAAAACATTGGTTAATTGTCAATCAATTCAAACGTTATGAAACAATAAACATGTATTTCTATACAGTTGATTCACATATTTTAATAATTTATTAAATGTTATAAATTTATAAATAAAAGAGAATCATTCATGAAAGAAGAATTTATTAGTGGGACTAATCATATTGAAGTTAAATGTGATCTCAAATCATAATATCGAAGTAGAATCAAGGAGAGTGTCATGGATACTATAGAGAAAAAGTGAAGGAGGGAGTGTAATCGGAAAACAAATTTTATAGGCTTGTTTAGGGTAAGTAAACATAAGCTGTGTAAATCTTGAGTAGATTACATTTGATTATAGAGATGGAATTTGGTAAACAATGTGTACATTTGCTGTGATAAGACAGAATGTGAAAAGACATTTTTTCTCATGACATCCCTTTTTTCAACTACCTTCACGCCTCGGCAATGTTTATTGTTTTAAAAAACGATTATTAGAATTGCAATAAAACATAAAGATATGAAATCGAATTTATAAACTTTTCTTTGTCTTGAGAAATGATACCAAAAATAATCAAAATTATTTATTCATATGATTGCTTATTTACGTTAGTTGTTATATTATTTATTGGAACGGTTGCTTAAACCTAGGAAAATTGCAGATTAATTCTAATTTTATAAAATTATAAACAGTAATAGATTCCTTATATTTGGTTAAAATATTTTTAAAATTTAGTATAAAAATATATTGCTTTATAAATTGGTAAATGATAAATATTGCATTAGGTTTAATTGTATTGTATTAGAATATTGAAAATATAAAATTAAAAATAAAATGTAATCTATTTAATTAATTTATTTTATGATTTTGATGTAAATTCTCAGGAATAATTTATATTTGTAAATAATCAACTTAGTAAATAAATAATGTTTAATATTTTGTTGAAAATTCTCAAGAAATAAATCTTTTGCACAAACAATTTAATACATATTTTTGTTTTCAATTTCTAAAAAGAAAAATGTATAAATTCAGGTTCATGATATGTTCTGATTTTATTATAATTTAATCATCGTTTTTTAAAGCAATAAATATCGTCTTAATTATGAAATTAGTTCAGCAGAAAAACATCCTTTATACACTACTTCTTAGTGTGAGCGTCTTTATGTATGTTTAACTGTCTTTTTGGAGATTTTGAAAATAAGTTTTGCTCGCCTTTCGAATATAATAGTTTAATTTTAATTTTTTTGCAATTATTGATGCGTATTCAGCTTTCGAAACTATCACATAAAGCAAACAGTTGTTAGTGAGTTTAATCACCATTTAGATTCATGCACAGAGAACTTTTGCTTGGCTTCAAAATTTTAGGAGTGCATTCCATGTCTAAAACAGTTACATGTGTTACTAGTGCAAACTTATAGAATAACAGCCTGCTATAAACTTATAAAAAAATTATATTAATATTTATTGCTGATTCAAACCAATTCATATCTACATTAAGTATACTTTGGATAATGGCGTTTTTATATACAAGGAAGGACTATTTTCCTCTCATATATGATCAGCCACATATGCATTCATCATTTCACCACTAATGAAGTCGTCCTGTGTATGACGATAAACCACATGTGGTAGCAAGAGCTGTGATCAAGAGCAAAAATATTGAGGAGCGTGGAAACACCTTAAATACTGTTTTTTTTCCAGTTCTATCTTGACGCAGGTGTGTCTTATCGAATCAAAGATTAACAGTACATTTTTATAAGAAAATGAGCAACAATATATTTTAATAGCAAGATGACAATCAGTACAACGCCAAAATAGTATAAAAATATATTTTATACAAAATTAACAGCAATATATTTTGTAGTTAAATTACACGTAAAACATTAAAAATACTAATATATATGAGATAGACTAAACTATCGCCCGGTTCACACTCCACCCATGTCTATTGAACAGGTTAAGAGGCTCATCCCTTGTTCCCTGTTTAGGATGTGGTTTCCGGCTTTCTCTTTTCCACTCTTCTCACTTTGGTTTCTTTTTTTTCAATTGGAGTAGATAGATCTATCTATTGCCCGGTTCACACTCCACCCACGTCTACTGAACAGGTTAAGAGGCTCATCCCTTGTTCCCTGTTTATGATGTGGTTTCCGGCTTTCTCTTTTCCACTCTTCTCACTTTGGTTTCTTTTTTTTTTCAATTGGAGTAGATAGATCTATCTATCGCCTGGTTCACACTCCACCCACGTTCATTGAACAGGTATAGAGGCTCATCCCTTGTTCCCTGTTTCCGGCTTTCTTTTTTCCAATCTTTTCACTCTTATGTAGCCCCTGCACATCAGTGGCGTTACTGCCTTGCTCGAAACTATGTATCTAAAAAAATATCTTTACCTAGAAAGTATACAGTTATGTACAATGTCTTCAGTTGAAAGCATAAAACTATGTAAAAATATTTAGATTTTGGCATTAAATAACGAATAGAGATGCTGATATTATACCGTTAAACAAAATCGATCACCTCTAATTTCATCTTCTTCATATTTCTCGATCCTTATGTTTAGGGATTGGTTTATTTCATTTTCGTATTCTAGGGCACAAACCGACATGAACAGCATGCGTGTAGTTTCTAGTCATGTTCTCTGCTGTTAAAATTGTCTCGAGATAGATTTCTGCGTAGATTTGTGCTGTTTCTGAATATTTTGTGTTGACGGATTGACGGGTTGAGGGTTTTTGTTATCGTTTCAACCCAAGCAAGGCTGTACCGTCACTGGTGCACAGGGGCTACATAAGAGAAGTGTAGAAATTTAAGCAGAAGGAGCGAAGAGAAAGACGAAGCAGTTACAGGGAGTGTCAGATAAATGGCAAGAGAAGGATGGGGATACCAGTGTAAAGACAGTTGCGGGGGTAGAGCGAGAACAGAAAATAACACGATACATGAGGTGATGGGGAAAGGAAGAGAAAGAGGAAAGGACTGGAGTCAAGTAGACAAGAGATGGTAATTGATGTTGCAATTAAATCCTTGGAGATTGTAGTCGTCAGGGAATTATACGGAAGAAAGTTCCACATGCATGAATTGCGAGAAAGGAAGCTGATAGAGTAGAAGTGGCGAAAAATATGAAACTATTTGTAGAATAAACAGAGAGAAGCCACATCCCGCCAGTGAGAAAGTGGCTAGAGTCGAACTGCCAGGTCGAAACCGATCACGTTACAGATTCTTCACTGGAGCCTTTAGAGAACACTGAGATGAATCGCATCAACGCTTGACCAGATATGACAACAGTATTCAATGTACGATGTTCTAAGAGAGACAGACTGTAGCAATCTGTCAGTTCTCTTTTTCATCAGATCTGTCTATGTCTTCCGAAACTGAGGTTAAGTCAGACGAGTCGAGTTTTAGGGTTTTCTTTACGGTAATGTAGGTATCGAAAGATTTTTTTCTATACGTTGAATTGATATTTACAACTGATGTTCAGTTATTAGCCGATGGCGTTTGGTTACAATAAAAGTGATATACAGATGCCAAGAACCCATGCCGGATGGTTAGGATATGTTTGATTTCTTTATCTACTGTGTACTAGATCGGATGTCTTCTTGAGTGCGTAGTGCACAGCGATATTTTAGTTGTTAACTTTTTCTTCTTCTCCTATGTCCAGTAGAGCGGGGTTGATCATGACTCTCTATGCATTCCTGTCATTTGTAGCTCATAGTGATTATTGCCTTTTTGCTATCTCACCAAATCCCTGTTTTTCCAAACATTTAAACAAGCTCGATAATTGTCTGTTCATTTCTTTCTCTATCTCTCGCTCTCTAACCTGTAATATGTCTGCCTAGTGTTTTATTGTCAAAGCCTTTTTTCCACATTATGAATAGGAGTAAGTCAACGAAAGGCTTAGTTGATTTGTTGTGTTCTTTTGCATGTTTTATGCCTTTTTTTTTGTATGGGCCAGATGTCAATGTTACGGTGGAAGATCTCCTTCTCTGGCATTGAGTTATACACAATATGTACTATAGTAGTTAATTTTTTGGGATCACCACATAGTATGGTCCTATATGTTTCTTTACACTTCAGGAATTCCAAAGTGATGCATTTGTTTTGTGTGTGTGCATTTGTCACCAAATTTGTGGTTCTTTTTTTTGCATGTCAGTTTTTTAGATGGTGTTGTGAATAAGATGATTTTATTATATATGCCGGTGGTCACCAAATCGACTTTGAAGTATGTCTTCTTTTTTAGCTCTTATTATCAGAAGACGAAAAAATAAATTCGTATATGTTTGCATGCTATTAAAATCAGTTTCACTCATCAATGAAATAAAGATAAATACGTTACTTGCTGCTTTGCATAGTTTTTTTTCATTTCACCCCGAGCAAGGCAGAAATGCCACTGATGAGCGGGGGGCTACATAACAGTAAAAAGATTAATTAGAAAAGAGTGAGGAGTACAAACTAATTAGAAAGGAGCAATAGAAAGCTGAGAATGCAGCTGCGATGACAGATACGTAGGTGGAGAGAAAGGGAAGGATATACGGGGGTGGGGAGAGAGCTAGAGTCCAGTGGTTAATAGATGAGTATTGACATTGCATTTAAATTTCTGGAGGTTATAGCCGTCAGGAGAGCAAGAATATGGGAGCGATTTCCACAGGCGGGAAATGCAAGAGAAGAAGCTGCAGGAGAAGAATTGTCGTCTGCATTTGGCTAAACTGACTGTGAATGGGTGGGACCCAGTTGCCAGTCTGGTTGCACGAGTAAACACCTGTTGAGGAGGCACAAGTAACTTTAAACTCAAAAAGATTATATTATATCAACAAAATAAATCAATTTTAATCTAGCTACAATTCACAATAAATATTCTTTCGTTTCAATTTAACATAAGTACATTTAATCAAAAGCGCAAACAATAAAATGTTCAAGAGACACTCAAGGTGAAGTGTTACGGAAGGAAGTATGTGATATAAATTTAATACAAGCTAGTAAGAAATAAATAAAAAGATGAAGACAGCTTTCAATTGACCAAGATCTTGAAAAGGAGATTATAATATTAAGGTAACGATACAGGATTTTCTTTTCTCAATGTACCAGTTATTAGAGAAAAATCGTTTTCTACGAAAACATCAAGCAAATTAACGTGACTGAAATAATTTCCTCTTCCATACATGATCAAATCATGCCTGATTTCATTTTCCCCACCCTCATTACGTATTTTCGATATGTCTTCAGCGTTACATTTAGGTATCGGCTAGTTTAAACTTTGTATTCTATATCTCAAACTGAAAGGGATTAAATTCATACAGTTAATAGCCACTTCCCCTTTAAAAATTGATTCGGCAGAGATTTATGCGTCCCATGTGTCTCTGCCTTCAAAAATCATAATTAGAACTATTTTAAATAGAATACGGTGGGGATGAGGGTGATTACATTGAATTTACGTGAGATGACAAATTGTGGCTGTAAACGACTGATCTAATCAAATTAAGGAATTGTGCACATTGTCATGGAAAAACGGAAAAAAAACAGATATAGGCCTGAGATGGTGCATCTGTTAGAATATTGTTGCAGTTCTAACTCTTTTTGCAGTATCTTTAACATTTGGTCATATATATATATATATATATATATATATATATATGACCAAATGATAACGATATGGGCTTAGAACTTTTCCTCATTTTTGCTTATCTTCTTATATGTACCTTTATCCCTTCAGAACGTAAGCAATCATGGCCTTCCGCGTTTCTCTATCTCTGGTGGCTCTGAGCATGCCTTCTTCTGTTATATCATGCAATCCTCGTTCCGTCATCTACCTGATTAGGTCCTTAAAAATAAGTTATCCGTTGCTTTCCCCTGTCTCTTTTTCCCTCTATCTGGCCTGTTAGTATCATATTCTCCAAGCCCTCCTTCCTCACTGCGTGTCCCAGGAACTTCAGCTGTCTCTTCCTGATGCTCAGTATTAATTTCCTTTTTGTTTCCATCATTTCCAAGACCTTACCATTGCTCACATACTCGATCCATGATATTCTCAGCATCCTTCTGTAGAAACACATTTCAGTTGCTTCAAGTTTTTTCCTTCATCTTTGATGGTATTGTCCAGCATTCACTGCCATATTGAAGGATGGACTGCACGTAGCAATCCAGTACTCTCTTCGCTAAGGGATTGAAAATGCATGTTTTAAATGACGTTGAAAATAACTATTTTTCCGCTAAGTTTAATCTGAATTTATATATATATACATATATATATATCCACACACAAACACATACACACACATGTATATCTTAGAAACAGCTACCATTTCTGCGATTTACACACTACTTTTTCAGTAATGAACTGAGTTCTCTCGGTGGCTGGCGTGTATATACACCACATATATATAATACGCTAGAATTCCCTACTCCCTCCTATGGCTTAGGGAGTAGGGACTCCGACTGAAACCAAATCGCTAGAGTTTCGATCCCGGCTGGAAGTAAGAGTTTGTCACTTAGCTGATTGATGGTAACTTTATCCTACCTACTTCCGACTTTCGTTGGCGGACCTATACGACCACACTTCAGGCGTTACCAACATTGGGTGGGATGTATGACAAAGTAGAAAATGTTTCGTTGTGGTGCGTTGCATCCTCTAAGACTTCATCAAACTAAATTTGTTATGTTGGTGCGTCTACATATGCGTATAGAAGAGGAATCCTGGGAATTTTAATTTTTTTTTCTAGCCAGTTTCATTTGAATGTTAGTATTTTTTCTCTCCATCACATTTACACTGTGATAATAGCATTTCTACAAAGAATAGTGAAATGTTGTAAGATTTTAACATTTAAATTCTATCTTTGATTGTCGTGCACATGTGTAGTCTCACTAACATAACAAATTTAATCCAATAATATCATAAAGACGCCACAAGAAAACTTATTCCATTTTGTTACTCAAAAACCCCTAAATCTTGTTTCTTGATTTATAAAATATTTATACAGTACTGTGCAAATTATTACGACAAGAACTATTTTTATCTTTTTTGCGGCATCAGAATAAAGTTTAAAATCAACCCTGTCCTAACACAGTTGCACATTACCGGTAGTGTGCAAAAGTATTAGGACAGGGTTGATTTTCCTAAAAACTTCTCGAATTGAGCTGTAATAGTGTCAACATAGTTTAAAGGTTCCTTTTAAAACTTTATTTTGATAATAGGTACCTGTCTGACCTTGATAGTTCATGCAAGTGCACTTTATTTTTGAATTTGGCAAATAATTTATTTTTTAAGTAGTCCAAAATGCCAAAGATAGCAGAGCTAACAATTGCACAAAGAATCAGAATAAAGACTTTAAGAGACGTTAGGCTTAGAAGAATTGCAGCTGACATAAAATGTTCCCCAAATATAGTGAAATACACCCGTGAAAAAAAAAAAAGAAACTGGGTAATTTGAAACGAGGAGAGGAATGAAGGGCAAAGAAAACTATCTGATAATGTTAAATATCTACTAGCCTGATAGATCGAAAGATGATAGCCCGTGAATTAAGGAACGAGTGCAACAAACTTCTTCCTAAAAATAAACAGTTTTCTAGGTCCACCATTACCAGAAGGCTTTGTGAAAATTAATTGTATAGGAGACTAGCGGTTAGGAAACCATTGTTGCATGAAGTAAACGTAAGAAAACCCTTAGAATTTGCAAAATATCTCAAGGATTGGATGATAGGCCAGTGGACGATAGTACTCTGGTTACACGAGTCAAAATTTAAACATTTGGGCTTAAAAAGAGACAGTATGTTCGGCGGAGATGAAATGAAAGGTACCTTGCAAAATGCATTGTGACAACAATGAAGCATGAAATTAGAAATATACTTGCTTGGGGATGCTTTAGTGGCCAGGGAGTTGGAAACCTGAAGAAAATTGATAGAAAGATGGATAAAAAATGTATCACCAGATTCTTATCCACCATAAAGTCCCATCTGGGATACATTTAATAGGACATTTTCTAAAGTACCACAAAAGTAGACCCAGTACATTAATAGTAACATGAGATTAAATGCCCGTAGAGAAATATACCCTATGAATTAATTAAATAGGCCATTACGTTTTGGATTAAAAAAAAGAAATACTTCCCACACGCTACACAAAATATTTATTATACAGAGTATAGAACTAATTTTAGACAACAATTCATTTCAATTTATCAACTAAAATTATATTCAAACAGGTAGCGCGATGTGGACAAAAATAACACCGACATCTGCAACATTCAGACAAGCATATCTAGAAGAAAACCTATACAATCAAATAAGACACAAATATGGCAAAGACATAAAAACAAAATTCAGTAAATCACGGAGGAGATATCTAGCTGATTTTTTTATCTTTTGGAGATCAACATGGGGAGACATAATAAAACTCCACAATCTACAAAACTTGAACCCCAACATCTTGTTCACACTAGAATGTAAATTAAATGTATTTGCATTCCTAGACATATAAAAAATAAAAACAATTATATCATCACAGATATTTAACATAAACCCACAGACACCCATCAATACCTTCATTTCAAGAGTCACCACCTTATTCCCTAGCACGGCGAATTTTCACAACAGTAGCTGACGAAACCCTTCGTAAAATACGCCTAAAGAAAATACAACAAACACTAAAATAAGCGGATACCTCACTCCACTAATAAACTAGGGTTTCCAACTGATAAAGAAATCCCATTAGAATCTCCCCTGAATTCGAAAAAAAACTTGAAAAAACTTGAAAAAGAAGAAAACATTATCGCATACATCTGAACACACAACAAAAGCAACCCAGAATTATTTACAAACATAAAAAGACAGACAAATTTACTCAACAAAAATGATAACTAAAGGAAATCTTAAAAACAACTAAAATAATTAAAAGCAAACGCCAACCCAAAAATTTAAAAATCATACTATCTTCATCAAAATTCTAGCAACATACAACAAGGGTTGTGGTCACAAAATGCAACAAGAAATACGTAAGGTATGCAACATATTAATAGAAGGAAACCACTTAAAAGTCGAAAACACATCTACATTGGATATAAAATCAAATCTGAGCTGCAACTCTAAAACGTAATTTATGCTCTAAAATGTGATAAATGAACAAAAATATACGTTTGATCGACACAATGCCTGAATAAAAGAGTAGGCTTGCACAGAATAATATTATACTAGCTGATAACAGGAAATTACATGTCTCCCAACATTTCCACGATTGTAGTGGAGATAAATTCAGAGTAATGCCTATCTACCAAAATGCAGATTATGACACTCTCATTATAAAAGATAAAAGCTTTACATCAACAAATCAATATGAAAACACCTAACACACACACACACACACACACACACACACACACACACACACACACACACACACGAAATTCAAAAACCCTAAAAAGTAAAAAATTCACAAACCATTGCAAAAAATAGTATTAAAAATGAGCTAGGTTACCTGTAGAGTAAAACTGTATTAAAATCTCTTAAAACAATTTTGAAGTATATAGATGTAATCAAATTTCGCAAATCAGTGTAAAAATTCGGTTCAACGAAAGGTGACTGACTCTATAAAACGGAAGAGATTTAACGTGTGAGTGTATAAAAAGAACAACTCGCACGCACATGAAACTTTTGACCTGCTCACCGACTACTTATCTATATGTAGACAAGATGTTTTCGCCATTAGAAAAACAAACATATGTCAATACGTAAGCTCACAAGTTTATTCGCCTGAAGAGAGTCAACTTTGTACTCGAAACACGTGTAGCGACACAAATAACATTATGGGTCCTTAATATATCATACAAAAAGCAAGTAATATTTATAATAATAACAATAAATCTGCATTGAAACAAAATGTTCAGGACTCCTAACACTTTTTTCTATAGCAATTTCTCTAGTTCAAACAACTTCTATTTTTATTTCATTATATATATATATATATATATATATATATGTGTGTGTGTGTGTGTGTGTGTGTGTGTGTGTGTGTGTGTTGTTTGAAAAGTAAGTCCCTTTTTAAAAATAATAATAAATTGTTTATTCATTTTCATCTTTGGATCAATTTTTTGTATATGATATTTCATGTATGTGAATTTAACATATCTTTCAATGTGTCATTTGAAATTTATAACTTTGTCTCACATTTGTACGCCCAACAAAAATGGCTGAATATCTTACTCAGCAGAAGCGTTCCCAGCTAGTAGCACGTTATGAAGTTTGGAGGCACGTTGTTCGTCAGCAAAGATAGTGGGATTCCATAAGGAGAATACAAACTCAATTTGACACAAAGACAATCAAGAATGTCGTTCAAAATCATGACTACAAGGTCTGTAGGTGATAAAAAAAAACGGTGCCCTCTCAAGTCTAG